>LOJH01003367.1:0-39257 GCA_001685095.1 Ellobius talpinus | reverse complement strand
AATTTAACTTACATATAGCAGGATAAAATCCATCATATAAACATGATGAGATCATCTAGTATGTATATATAGACATGAGTACAGATTGATAACACATAATTGTTGTATACACACAGAGACACACACATAGACAGTTACACACTCATGTATTGGGAAAAAAAACTACATTTGGTTGCTACCAAGTAACATTTTGTGTGCATGAAATAAGAGAACGAGATGGCCTAAAAGAAGGGATTAGGGATGCACCACTCCAAAAGGGCATGGGAAAAAGTATAATCGCTTAGTAGAGACATGGAGCAATTGTAATTAATGCCAATCCAAATGAAAGAGAGTATTTTGAACAGTGATCTAGTTTCAGATCTAATCATGTGTTCTTCCAGCTGGCAAGTGCATCAAAATCCAGAAAACAAGGGTATTATTTGAGAAAACAAGGGGCATAGTGGCCAAGGCCACCAATTTGTCTTACCAGTGCAAAGGGTTTGGAAAGCATCTGTTCTATCCCACATGTTTGAGTAACATCTTAATTTGCAATACTTATTTTTGCTTTGATAAAATCATGGGAATGAAATGTATCTACTACAAGCAAAATCTTTGCAACTGAAATTGATTTTTTCACTGTAAATAAAAGATTGACATTAAAATTCTTATCTTAATTTATTTTCAGAGATCAGTTCTTGAGAATGCCTATGTACCTGAATACTACTCTCATTTTATTGAAAATTATATAATATTTTAGGTGAATTGGGAAATTAGTAAAGATACTAATCTTAAATATTTTCACATACCTAGTATGTGTATTAGGTATTAGGGAAGACTTGCACATATGATTTTATTTATTAAAGAGTAGCAGGTTATTTGAAAACAATTAAGTATCATATAGACACAATGTTTGGGCTCAGAAAGTTTTACAGTTGAACTTCTATATTTCAGATTTTAGAATATTTGTCCATACATAGTTAAATATCATGGGAGTAGAAAGCAAGTCCAGACAGGAAACATACCATATGCATATAGCCTGTGCAAGTTTGAGTATGTATTTCAGTAATTTTGTTCATTTGCATAACAGGAATTTTTCCATTGTGGCATCATTTTACCACTGCAAATATTTTAAATTGTGGAGAATTGGGGATTTTTGAAATTAGTGATGTAACTTACATATTGGGTTTTATTTGGATAACAAATAGAGTTAAAGAGATAATGCAATTTATTCTTTGGTGAGCTCTTAATATTTGGCAGTGTTAGGATTTGACCCAGGTCTATCTCTAGAGTCTAAATAATTAATACCACATGGTCAGCCTTGCAGCCTACTACCCTACACTTTTTCCTCGCAGATAGATAGGCAAGCACGTGAAGCAGAGAGATGAGATACTACTGGTCATCTCCCTGAGGCTGAATAACATTCAGTTCTTCTCCCCAGTGTGTACTGCTTTCAGATTTATCTTTGCCAATACGTTGCTTTGTTTTGTTTGTTTGCTCGTTTGTCTGCTTGTTTGGTGTTGCTTTTTTGAGACAGGGTTTCTCTGTGTAGCTTTGGAGCCTGTTCTGGCACTTGCTCTGTAGACCTGTCTGACCTCAAACTCACAGAGATCCCTCTGCCTCTGCCTCCTGAGTGCTGGGGTTATAGGTGTGTGCCACCACCACCCAGGTCCAATATGTTGATTTGTAATGATTCTGCCCAACAGAGCGAATTTTATCTCTCTTGATATTAGACAGAAATGTCTAATTAGAGGGAAAGAATGCTTTACTTAATTTCTTTCTTTGTGTGTGTGTATGTGAGTGTGTGTCTGTGTGTGAGTGTGTGTGTGTGGGCAAGCCAGAGCTCAAGAATGGATATCTTAATTGCTCTGTTCTTTATATTACTTTTTTCATTGTTGTTAAAGTAGTTTTGTTTTTTCTTTTCTTTCAATTTTTTTTTACTTTGAAAGTTTCATACATTTGTATGATGTGTATTGATCATGTTTATTTACCACTACTTCCCTCCTTGAGACAGGATTTCTCACTGAACCTAGATCACAGTGATTCAGTTAGACTGGTTGGCTGACTATCCAAATCTGGGGATCCTTCGGTCTCCATTTCCCCAGTATTGGAACATGGGTACTCTCTCTGAGCCTACATCCCTGAAGAAAACTGACTTTCCCACACCCCAGCAGCAATCAGTTGCCAATAGCTCATTAGATAGAGTGGAGTTTCTTAGAACTTTTCCCATCCATTCTGGAATTTTAGTTTGCTTGATTTTGTGAAGGTCTTATATATGTAATCACAGCTATTGTGCGTTCATGTATACAAGTTTACTGTCTTGTCTGGCAAATACTTATTATAGATGTCCACTACCTCTAGCTCTTACAATATTTCTGGCTCCTTTTGTGCAATGATCTCTGAGCATTGGGGGAAGAGACTCTGATATAGATGTTTAATTTATGACTGATTTTCCTATGTAGATGATAGCAGTGATCCAAATTCATGTCCTAATTCCTGAGCAGAAAATACTTTGTGGACTAAGCCATTTCCCTACGACCTTACACTTAACTTTCTGCTGATGAATGTAGCATATGTAGGGATAGCTATTTCCCAAGGGAGTGTTCAGGAACCATCAGGCATCTGACAGGGAGAGAATTTGAGCAAAGAAATAATAAAGAGGATCTGAGAGTACATGATCCTGTATTTGATTTGCAACCCCATATCAACTCCATCAAAGATGTCATCCAAACACACTACAATCTTCATATTAATTTATAACATACACACATTATATGATTTTTTGATTCAAAAATATAAGAAGTATTAAAATAAAGACAATTAAGTCCATTTCCTTTTTCCCATGTGTTAACAAATTATCTGCAAAAGCATAAATAATATCATTAGAATCAGTTTTTTTTCTAAAATACTGGCAGTCAATCTTGACATTAACCACATTGCTTTCATTTTTCCTTTGAGTATGAAAATCATTCATTCATAAAAGAAATATAAAGCTATGTGTGAAACTTTTACAAATGAAAGTTTTGCCTTTATCAGTGGGAATACCTTCTAACAAGCTCAGTAGAAATCTGAACCTTCAAGGAGTATCAAATGCCCTATACAGCATGGTTTCTTCTATGTATCCATGCTTCTTGTTCAAGTTTCATCTATAAATTAGTCATAGTAAGTGATCAGCAAAAATAACTTCTGAGAGACTTTTTTGACCACACATACATTTTTTCTTTTATTACAAGAAATTTCATGTTAAGGAAGCACTTTACTGCTTCATTTTATCATTTCCATGTTGTTGACATCAGTTCTTACTTTGTTATATAGCAATGTTATCATGTAAAACAAGACTTACTTGAACACACATACCATGATAGTGTGATAATAATGCAAATAGCTACTGAATAATGGGTGGAGCTGTATATAGTAATACAATATAGATTTACTGGACAAAGAATCACACACCTCCTTGAAAGCACAGAGCCTGACAAAACACAATTTCATCACACTGTCCAGAATAACATACAACTGAAAAATGACCAGTTATTGATTTGAAAATTTTTCCATATGGCCTTTATAGATTCCAGTTCACAATAATAACTGAAGCTAGCCCCAGTATTCCAGTTTGGTTTTTGTCAACTTGACACAAGCTAGTGAGTCATCTGTGACTATGGATCCTCAATTGCAATCAGATTGGCCTGTAGACAAACATCTGGGGTGTTTTCTTGATTAATGATATGGAAAGTCCCAGGCTGCTACAAGTGGTACCACCCCTAGGCAGGTAGTTTTGAGTTGTATAAAAAAGCAAACTCATCAAGCTAGGAGGAGCAAGCTTATAAGCAACACTTTTCCGTGGCCTCTGTTTCAATTCTGGCCTCTAGGTTCCTGTCCTGCTCGCGTTCCTGCCTTGGTTTCCATCAGTAATGGACTGTGATTGGGGCACGTAAACTAAAACAAACCAAAATCAAAACCAAAATAAAAGGAAAAAGCCTTCTTCTTCCAAGTTGTTTTTTTGATCAGTGTTTTATCACAGCAATAAAATGCAAACTCACACAGAGAGCAAAAATTATGAATAAAGGATCACTACTGTAACTATTTTTTCAAGAAAGTGTTATTTTAAGAAAATTTTTAGGGATGTGGAAATGTTCTGATATACAGCCACACTGAAACCAGCATGATCTTTATTTCCAACTAATCTGATGAAAAACTTCAAAATAAATGCTATAACCATAAAGGTATAAACCCCTTGTATTCCCAGGGAAAAAAGACACAGATATGATTTGAAAATAACGTATACAATAGTAAAAAAGTTATAGTGTGAACTGAAATAACTTTAGCAACATCAACCATACCATGATCTCACTGTATGACTTTGCCTAAATATTGACTAATGGATGCCCTAAATTCTTGTTTGGGAGGCTTACACAAATAATGGTAGCAATGATTCTTTAGAAAGCAAGTTTTAAGTATTGCTGTGGGAACTCCTTCAGTCAAGCCTTTGGGATACTGGCCCATTTTGTATGTGGTCTCAGGTACAATATATGCAGACATAGGGGCATGTGTGAGTGCTTTGGCTGCTGAATTAGGCGCCAGTTCCCCACTCATGCAGATGACTGCTGATCACTACTTTATCTGTGAGTTTACCCTTAAATAAATAAACCTTTATTATACTCCATTTTGGGAGAGTGCTGGACTATTTTACTATAAATTTCAACAGATGTAACATGTAATGATGTTTTATTTTCCTTGAGTGTACTTTCCAAAAATGGAGATTCATGGGAGTCTGCTGTCTGGCAGCAGTACCATTGCAAGTGGGCCTAACACTTGTATGAATTATTCCTAAGACTCTCCTGTCATACTTGAAGTGATAACCATAACCAGATCATCTTACTAACCAAGTAGCTCATCAGTAACACTGATCAAGAATCAAAGACTACTTACCAGAAAAATAACATTTTTCCTGACATATATTTTCATTGAATGCTGAAGATTTTTAAACTCAACAGTTGTATTTATTACATACAAAAATGCACTACTTTGAAAGCATAGCTTAAATTACTTCTTAAAGGTTACTGCATGCAAACTTCCTGGAGGACACATTCAAAGTTTTTTGTAAGTTTTATCCATTTTGAATTTTTAACTCACAGATTGGATATTGTACTTTTACTGATCTTTGTGGTTGCACATGTGCCCCAGACATTGTTGCTAATGGTTTCTGGTTTTCCTCTATTTAAGGGTACCTGCTTTCAAATGACTAAGTGATAGCATGGGAATTGGATATGGGTCCAAAAAGCCTCATACCTCAATTTGATGGTTCAATTCATGCTGCAGAGGTCACTCTGGGAACCTCACTAAAGCATGCCTCCAGCTGAGAACACTTTGCTTAGCTATTCTCCCCTACCCTACACTGCTTCCTTCCCCCTGAGAGTCCTCCCTCTACTCATTAATACCACAGGTTCTACCTTTTGCCAACCTAAGCCCTGAGAATTTTATACATTGCACTGCTCAGTACCTGGAATTCGCATGGGGAGAAGAAAATTTTAAAGAAAAGAATGTGAATTTGATGAATTTAAAAACTGCATGCAAAAGAATCAGAAAGTCAAATTACTAGGCCTGTATTTACTAAATGTTTCAGTTTTTGTTAACCAGGTATATTTCTGGATCTCATCCATCCTCACTGACTCTAATTCTCCAAAGAAGGGGACTGGGAGATTGAACTAGGAAGAATAGATGAAAGCTAGAGTGTCTGTTAGGCACCGTGCCTCACATTCTCTCTGTTGCACTATTCAAATAGGCTGTTGTAGTTAAAAGAAATAGCCAGGATAATGTCTAAACAAATGATCATGGCTGTGTTCCAATAATGTTGTATTTACCAAAACGAGTGCCTGAATTTGTCCCCAAGGTTTTAGTTTGCCAAACCTTGAACAGGGACATAAAAGCGGTTTATTATCCTATAATGATTTGGCTACTAGAATTTCATATTATCCTTTCAGCAGAATGTTTGAATAATGTAGACAGGCAAAAGGTCTGAGAAATAGAGACCCAGTTTTATTTAGCTAACCACATTATCAACCCTTTAATGTCACTATCTTTGCCATGATATAAATTTAGTACACACACTTCAGAAGTTAGGTAGTTTGTAGAGACTAAATCTGTTACTCTTTCATACAGATGCATAACATTGTCAAAAGTCTCTCCATCAGGATGAAATTCAGCTACTGTAAGGATAGATGTAGGCTTACTTCATTACTGCATATCTGTATTTATGTATGCGTGTATGTATGCATGTTTGTGTTTGGATCCCTGGTACTCTATATAGAAAGTGTGGATTTTGGTAATATTTACTCTGAGTAGGTGTCTTAATCACTGTTCTTTTGCTATGAAGAGACCCTGTGACCAAGGCAACTCTTATAAGAGAAAACACTTATTTGGGGGGCTTGCTTAGCGTTTCAGAGGTTTGGGTCATTATTATCATGGTGAGAAGCATGACAGCTCTCATGGTGCTGGAGTAGTCACTGAGAGATGTGTCCTGATCGGTGGCCCTAGAGAGCAACACTGGGTCTGATGTAGGTTTTTGAAATCTCAATGCCCTGCCCCCAGTTGTTATTTGCTCCAACAAGGCCATACCTCCTACTTCCAGTCCCCCTCAAACAGTGCCATATTGGCCAACGGGGGCAATTGTTATTGAAACCACCTTGGTAAGCATGTAATGATTTGTCTTTCTGTTACCATAATAGTATGCAATTAAGTTCCTGAAGAGTTGGTAATAGTCCTTTATTAATTAAGTTTATAAATTCCATTTTACAGACTATGTGGTATTATTGCAGTGAGTGAAAAATCTCATTATTTGGAATAGATGTAGTACTAACTACAAAATACCAATATTTGCTTTCAGATGAATTATTTTTAATTACATTCTTGAGTTTTATCACTATATATTAGAACATAGTGAGAAGAATTCTGCTCAATCCAATAATTCACATTCATCTTTAGGTGACCCCAAGAACAGCACAAAATAAATGAATGTTCCGCTCTGCAGCCAGACAATTTACCACTGGGTTGTGACTTCTGCTACTTGAAACATATTTATTTCATGTAAAAAAAGAGTAGTGACAGCTTTCTCATTAAATTGACTTTAGCCTCTGAACTCTGGGCCCACATTTGTTTATTCTGAAGACTGCTGCTTGTTGGCAGATTTGTTACCTGCTGCCATTGCTCCTCGGAGTCATTTCAGTAAGGGCTGGCACTTTTTCAGGTCTGGCTACAGTATACATTTTGAGAAAATTACAATTTGAAATTTATCTTGCATTTAGCATTTGTGATATTGAAGAAATGTAATATGTAAGAGAAGATTCAGTTAAAATTCCTGCTGGTTGCACTAGGATCAGTGGTTGCCTGGCTGAAAGCCAGTGTGTATTACTGAGATGATTATAATCAAGAATCTATTATAACTGATTTATTATGTGTATATTGTGTGTATCTTCTTTGAACATCTCTCAGCTAACCAGACTTATTTCTCTCAATATTCTGTTCCTCACTTGGAAGCTTGAATCGAATGATTGATCTTTTTCCTTAATCATGGAAAATTTGGAAGGGATGTTTTATGTCTATGTATTCACCTAAGCATTTTCCCAACTTCTCTGATCAGTTCTGCTTGCTTTGCTTCTACACTGGTATCCCTAAGAATGTCTTCAATGAATTTCAGGCCCACACAGTTGTATTTAAAATATTTTTTCCATGAGATTCAACTTGTATTTCAAAGCTCAGATGAAGAGTTTACTAGCCTAAAATTCTCAGGACTATCATCATGCTTCTGTAATTGCACATTTATTTTTCTACTCTTGTCTAAATGATTTGAGTTGCTTAAGAAATAGACTGGTAATTATCTTTCATATAACACCTACGACATTCAACATCATTCAGTACTAGTTTGTTGAATAAGTTGAACCAAAGACACTTGATATCAGAGATCATTAGATACAAGTATCATGTTCCCCATTAGCATGGCTTGAGATAGTAATTTTGTTCATATATATTATTAGAAATGTGCCCTTAAGATTATAAGACTGTAAAAAGCAGGCTAGAGGAGAGAAAAGGCTTACTCAGAATATCTGATCTTAGTAAGGAGCTCTAGAGCATGAATGAAAACAACCAACCAACTAAAGAAACAACCAGATTTATCTCGTGTTATTCGGAGCAACAACATTAGCATCACTCTGAGAATTGTTAGAAATGGATATTATCTCAAGGTCAATGAGATAGTCTAGGATTTGAGGCCAGCTGTGCATTTCAGTAAGTACTCTGTGAGATTCAGATATGTAGATGAAGGCATTTATCCCAAGAGGATCTTCTAGAGCATACTGCTTGTGATGGCCATGGCTGTAAAGTCCAACCCAATATTACTAGTAGTAGGGATCTGCATGTACTTGAAACCTAACAGCATTTGAATGCAATACCAATAGTGACCTGTACAGTAGGCAACAGAGGATTTTTTTCTAATAGCCAACAAAATATGTTCATACAAATCCTTTAGATTGAGTATCCCAACGTGTGTGAGGAGAATCAAATCAGATTGCCTGGAAACAGAATAATTTGATACCTGTTTAGGCAGATGTCTGGGGAAACAGCAAGACTGTAGATTATGACAATAATTTCCTACAATAAAAAATGACTAGAGAACACAGCTGTACATATAAGCAGAGCTTTAAACTAATTATTGTCACAACAGTTAAGACAAGACAAATTATCAGAAAAAAAACCATAACAAATGAAACGGCCAAGCACCAAGAAGTGAGTCAATGATAAACCTTCCCTTGCCAGACAGCTTTAAAATCCTTCCTTATACCAAACACAAATAATCCTAGAATTTGAAATCACTGAATTAAAAATGTTTTTTAAATAGCTTAAGCAATTAAGGATAAAGAAGAGAAATCTGAAAGTCCAAAAGATCATCTATCTTCATCCAAACCATTATATTAAAGTGTTATATGAAATGTGCTAGAACGGAGAGCTATATAGCACACTGTAGAAAACATGCCTACACAAATGGACTTTTCCATCTTTGTTATGGGATCTCCAAACTACTTTTCTGTAATTTAGGTCCAAAATGATAAACTGTTACAATAAAGTAATTTGCTGTTCAGTTTTTATTAAAATGAGACTGAACTGGCCGTGAGGTTTTTAACTCCCCACACTTCCTTAAGCTTGGATGCTTGACAAGCCTTTTGAATAAAACAGGAGTACAGGAGGTTAAGAAGCAATTTATAACAATGTGCAGTCCTGATTGTCATTCCACTGACAGCAGAAAAAGAAAATAATACAGAAATACTTAGGAAACCAGTGAGAGAAAGTTTTGTAACTGCAATGAGGATTCTGTCCTCAATGGAATTCCTATTACATATTAGGTTAAAAAAAGAGAGATAGAAAGCAGGCCTGGCTGATTTAGCAGCAGTGGCAGACAAACAGACATGTAGCTATTGCTATCTGGCACTCTACTGCCTCAACATATATTTGCTAACTGGCCTGTGATTACTTTTTTGGAACATTACCCAATGCTGTTTTAGAAGAAAAAAGGATTTATTCTCTGGGAAACAAAATAAATAGGCCTTGTTTCTGGCAGACAGCTAGACCCAGCTTTATTATTTGAAATGTTAGATGTAAACATTGAGAAAAATCTATCTCAATATTATTTTTTCAATGCAAGAGTTTCAACATTGTCTTTGGAGTTCTCTGGAGGCTGCTCCCCCAATAAGTTACTCTAGAAATCACGTGACTACTAGGAATTATGGAATCTGCATTCTTATTTCCAGTGTTATGGTCTGGAGATTTGATTCAAGTTAAACTTACTGCCCATACCACCTTACCTTACCAAGTTTCTGGCTCAACAGATCTAGAGAGGAGCCCTGAAAATTACATTCTAAAAGTGCCCTGGAGATGCTGATAATGCTAATTCAGGAAACACACTGTGGGACCCCTGTCCTCACTCTTCAGTCCTTTACTTCTCTTCAGCCATCACTTTATCAGTTCACTTTCTCCACTCCTACACTAGAAGTAAAAAAAATTAAAATACCAATGAATCCAAGTATGTAATTCTTTTTAAAAATGCAATAGTGTCTTGTCCTTCATGTCTGTATTTCTTGTTACTCATCCTACTTCACAGAGATGTGTGTATTGTTATACATACAGAACTATATTATACATATAATAAACACAACAACTTTTTATAGTTTATATATGTGTTATGCATAAAATGCTGTGATGAAATCCATTGCTTGGTAAGCAAATCTATAAAAAATTTTTAAAATAATGTTTATATAGGTGATGAATAAGTGGCTCAGCAGTTAGGAAAACTTGCTAGGCTTGCAGGAGACATGGGTTCAGTTCCCAGCACCCATTTCAATTGGCCTAAACTGGCCTACAAATGTCACTCAAAAGGATCAATGCCCTTTTCTGGCCTTAGTGGGCATCTGCATGACCACAATGAGCATATGAACAGGCAGGCACTCACCCATGTATAAATCAAAATGAAAAATTTAAGCAGTTTATATGCATTAAATTATTACTAGAAACATTTTATTTCTAATTTTTTTACACTTTTGTGTGAGGAGTCACAGCATGATGAGGATATCAGAGAATAACTTGCTGCATTTTGTTATTTTTCCCTTCCATCACATGTATTCTGAGAATTGAATTGAGGTTGTCTGGCTCCATTGAGTCATCCAAAGGCCCCAATAAACATTTTATTTGCAGATTAAAATCTAGAAATACACATTACTAAGAACTAGTGATATTTAAGAATAAATAAAGCTCAACAACTAGTACACTCCAGATACTTTATAAATACTAAATTAGAACCATCTAGTTCAGTCTTCACAGATCAGGAAGTTCCTTTCCTAATCACAGTAGAATTGTTCCCACGTTTAAATAATTTGAGTTTTAATAATTAGTCTTGTTTGAAATGGAACTTGTCCATTAAGTATTAGTTCTTTTTTATTCCTTATGGAGTGTATTAGACTTAATTTGATTTAACACAACAACCACTTAAGTGTGTGCCTTCATTTGTAAATTGCAGTACCTTTCTGTTGTCAGTGTTTATCGTTGACTCTTTTCTCATGATAAGGTTTTCACATATTTAATCAACTTAGAAGCTTATATTATAATACAGTTTGATTTATTAATATTCCTTTTTAAAATTGATTCTCCTGTTTTAACATAACATACCAATAGAATCTGCAAGAAACACTCTTGCTTTTAAAATAAAAACATCTTTTATTCATATAGGCTAAGTATCCATTAAATACTTAACCCAGCACATCACATGTAATATGACTACTTTCAACTAATTCACAATAACAGCATAATTATTTGCTTTTATGGAATAGAGCTTTATGAAAAGCTGTAAGTGGAACTTCATATTTGTGCTAGAAATTATCTCCTTTAGTAATAATAAGTCCTCATTTTAATCTATTAAAATATCTATTTTCTAGAGTAAGAAATTTCTTGTCCTTCTTCAAAAGTAGTTGTTATGTGCTAGCTGGATATATATGATGTCATCTCTTAAGTGCTGTGTTTTCTTTATAAATCTTTTGTCAAATTTTATATTCATATCACTATAATTTCCATTTTTACATCTAGTCAAGTGAATATTTTCTTATTGTACTTAGTTTTGATAATATACTGATGAAAACAGTAAGAAAGGTGATTTTTATTACTGCTTTGTCAAGCTGTAAATATTACATCTTTTTGTAAAGTGATTGAAATGATCAACTTAAAAGAATCCAAAAGGGAAAAAAATACATTTTATGTTATTTGTTAATAACAACAAAAAACATTAAGAGAAAATTTCTCCATAAAAGTAGTAATAATAAAAATGATGTTAAAAACTTTTGTTCATTATATTCCAGAATGACAAATTTAAAAAAAATCAAGCTATGTATTGTGGCATGTGCCTTTAATCCCAGTGCTCAGGAGGCAGGGACAGGCAGAGTTTTGTGAGTTCAAGACCAGGTTGACCTACATAGTGACTTCCATGCCAGCCAGAGTATGAGACACTGTCTCAATACCTCTCTTCCTTGCTCAAACTAGAACCAAAAGTGAAAGCAAAGAAAAGATATGGGGCCTGGAGAGATCGCTTTCAGAGGATCCAAGATGGATTCCCAGCACACACAGCAGCCCCCAACTGAGTGTACCTCCAGTTCCTGGGGATTCAATGATGTCTTCTGGTTTCTGTGGGCACTACAGTCACACGGCACACAAACATTCAGGAAAACACATAAAATAAAAAATTTCTAAAAAATGTTTTTAAACAATATATTTTGCTCATATTCTTTCATCTCTTCAAATTCTCCTAGATTCTCCCCAAATACCTACCCATGCATTTTCATGCTCTTTCTAAAGCAACAACAAAAAAGGAGAAACAACAAAAAACAAAAATTAAAATTGGACAAATTAAATATAAACACATAAAATCAATCAGACAAAATACCAAAAACAAAACAGAAAATGTGCAATACAACGTTCGTCCTCTCTGGACAAAGTTTGTAAATGGTAAAGATAAATACCTGCAAGAAAAACACTAATACACTTAAATTTTTAATCAAGTAGTCTTCTAAAACTATTGAATTTCAGCTTGTCCCATAAAACAAAAATAATGGTCTCAAACCTGTTTCAATGCTACCAACATAGTATGTAATATAATAAATAATTGCTAAAATGCTATTTTATATCCCTCATTAATTCAAGGCAGCAGTAGATAAATGAAAAGCCATGGATGACTAAGCCTTGTAGAAATAATTAAATATAACAATAGTTTTCCTAATGCTGAAAAATAGCAATTACTCTAAATAATTATAAGATCTTAACTTTTATACTGGAAAAAGGAGAATAATAATTAAATTGAATTTCAAAGAACCCCAAATTTCATTAAGAAATTTACCTCAGGTTAAAAATAACCTAACCTCCGAGCAAAAATCTTATCATTTATGTAATTATTTCATAATTATCATTTCAACTTAGCTTAAATCCAGCCCTAAAAGGTAGTTGGTGATGGAAAAATTGTTTTTAATTTATACAATAGAAAACTTGAATCTGATAAACTGAATAAAAGCACATCTAAATGCTTTTATTTATAAATAAATAAAATATATTTTTGAATATACAAAAGATGCAAGAAAGTCAAATAATATATGTACACACAATACATACATAGGCTGAGAAGACTGAGATTTGTAACAGAACAACAATCCTCCAATTCAACCTTTCAATACAATTTTACCACAGAAGAATTAACTTCAGTCTGTTTTCCCCCATAATTGGATGATCTGTTTCAAAGTGTCACATTTAGCATCAAGGGCTAAGACTAGACCACAATGCTATAAAAACTAAAAAGACTAAGATTTGCTATAAATTTTACACAATTATCTGTTAATTGGGGTAGCATGTTATGCAAGGCTATAGAAAGATAGAAAATAAATAAAATGAAATTGCCTACCAAGGATAAGTCCCACACTTACCTATATGTAAGTATTGTTTGAGCATTATGCCATTTCTTTTTCAACATAAACTTGTTGAAAAACTATAATACTGTTAATCTGATGAGAGGGAAAAGTACAATTTAATAAAATTTCTGTGAATAACCTTTTTCAATTAAATGGATTTTAAATTATTTTTTGTGTTTTTGCTAGTTTGCCACTTCCCATAGCACCTATAATTTCCATACACCTTGATTATACAAGAAGAAAAACCAAGATGTAATAATATCAAAAAAAGTATTTGGTATCTCAAAAAGGAAGTGAAGAAAGTAAGTTTAAAAATGGATTAGACGGGCTGGAGAGATGGCTCAGTGGTTAAGAGCACTGCTTGCTCTTCTAAAGGTCCTGAGTTCAATTCCCAGCAACCACATGGTAGCTTACAACCATCTACAATGAGATATGGTGCCCTCTTCTGGCCTGCAGGCATACATGCAGAATACTAAAAATACTGTATACATAATGAATAAATAAATCTTTAAAAAATGGATTAGACTGAAATTTAACTTAGCAATTTCAACTCCATTTGCACAAATAAGTAACTTGTGGTGTAAATAATCAGTGAACTATACATGTGCACACATATTACAAAGTTGTACAGTTTTTGGATGAGTGTCAGATCAAAATTTTGTGTTAGCTATAATTTGGTACTATAATTTTTAATTATAATTAAATTATGTTACAAAAATAAAAGTTGTGTGATGTGTATTTAATATCCAATAAGAAAAGAAAGCAAGTCTTTGTCCTCAAAGTAATTATAATTACTTGACTTTATTTCATTCATTTCCTGATTTATTGAGTTTCTTTTCTTCTTGTAATGATGGAACAAAAAGTGCCAGGAATTAACTCAATAAGAAGATCACAAAGAGAAACACCAAGCAGGAGCAAGAAACAAGAAATTAATCTGTCAATTTCTTCTATCATATTGCATTTTTTTAAAATTGACTTGTAAAACAAAAGGTTGACTAAAGTGATTATTCTTTTCTGAATTTATGAGTGAATTTATCCTTTCATTTTGGACTTGTTTACAAAGCCAATAATAAGGAATCTGTTCAAAGTTATTTTAAAAACCAATAACATTTAGTCTACTAAAAAAGGTCAGACTAATCAAATGTAAGAAAAAAGTCTTGATTAGGGAGTTAGTCACTTTTTGCTGAGAACAGAAAGTTAAGAAATAATTTACTGTGACAAGGTTCATGAACTCAAAAACCAATATTTCTGGCTAAAGTTTGTAAAAGGAATCAGAATGAAATAAAACCTTGAAAATTTTGTTTGTAAAAACCTTCATGGCAATATACAACAATCTTTATAATAATATTATTGAAATTCAAAAATTATACTCCATTTTGACTATAAAACAAAATCATTAATACATGATTATCTTATAAAACAGGAAAATATTCAGAAATAAAATAGCTGCATAATAGACTTGCACGCAAGGAGATACTTAAACCCACATGGCATCTTTTTAAGCATCATGCAATATTACTTATCATTAAGGCAACCATTTCAATGATAAGTGAACTCAAGGTTGAAAATAACAAAGCAAAATAAATGGAAAACAAATTGAGAAGTCATTAAATCAAAACAAACGTGTGTCCTGCAACTGAAAACTTTGGTTGCTCTGGGAAGAATGACGAGGTACAAAGCTAGACTTTAAATATGAAATTTTCATTGTATAATATTTTATAAGGTTTGAATTATGTTCTATGAAAAATCCTTACATATTAAAATATGGGTTGTATGAAGGCAAATCAATATAAAATATATAAGTACTATGATTCAATATATATACAAATATTTGCCTTTACTCCTCAAACTTAAAACTGTTAATCTACTTTTTTGTTTGTTTGGTTGGTTTTTCGAGACAGGGTTTCTCTGTGAATTTGGAGCCTTTCCTAGAAGTATCTCTTGTAGTTCTTGAAGTCACACAGATCCACCTTCCTCTACTTCCTGAGTGCTGGGATTAAAGGTACATGTCACCACCACCCGGCCTGTTAATCTAATTTATGATATTCACTTTTACTTAGCAAGGTAAGGATATAGGGCAACAGGCTGAATGAAGACAGAAAAATAGTGGACAAAAATAAACTATTTCTGTGGACTGTTCAGCCACTAACAGGAGACCTGCATGATATCTCCTTCTTTCAAGCCATAAGAACAATTTTAGAAGAAGGGGCAAAATGATTGTAAGAGACAGAGTTCTGGGAGAACTGAGGTATATGAATTTTTTCTTGATGTGGCAAGATTGTTGCACTCCTGAACTTAAAACAGCTGTGGTTACCTGCACAAGCCAGTCAAAATTTCAGCTTAGAGGGTGGAGGTGGAGGGGCCCCCAACCCCAACTGAAGAGCTGTTGATAGCTTTGTGGGGAAGGAGACTTAGCTTTTTTAAGGATGTGGCCACTGATCAATCATCTGTGTTGCAGTAGATGGCCATATAAAGGGACCATAAGACCAGCAGAAATTGGAATCAGTATACACAAGAATACACAAGAATACACAAGAATACACAAAGAATACACAAAGAATACACAAAGTTGTGGGAAATTGGGGGTGGATTGGAAGTTGATCTCAGTTTGTGAGGAGTTAGAGGAGTGGAGGTGAATGTGATCAAAGTATATTGCATTGAACACACTAATACTTGAAGCATTAATAAAAATATTACTAAAGAACATGAGACTATAGTCTGAATGGAGATATTACAACAATAAAAGAAATAATTTTAGAGTTATAACCATAATGGTAAGAATTTTCAACTAATAAAGTAATATTTTCTTTCTCTTCATTGTTTACCCTGGCTCTTTGCTAGGCCCTGGAGAAGTACAATAGGCAATACAGACCTATATCTTTGTAATTCTGACGTTTCAAGTCAAGTGAGGAAGATAGATATCAAGTACAAAAATCTAGACCCACAAGAGACTGTAATTATTATGGGGAGAAATAGGAATAACTTCACAGAACATTCTAAAAACAGGAAACATCATATTTGAGCAATTTACTTGGGGAAAGTCAATTTGGGGCAAACCATGCATGGAGCTTAGTAAGAATGGAGAAAAGAAGACAAAGAGGTTAGAGGAGACAAGTTATGTGAGACTTTATGTCCAGTGTCAAGAATTTGGACTTTTAGCCGGATATGGTGGCATATGCCTTTAAGCCCAGCACTTGGGAAACAGAAACACGAGGATCTCTTTGAGGTTGAGGTAAGGCCAGCCTGGTACATAGTGAGTTTTATGTCAGCCAAGTCTACATAGTGAGACCCTGTCTCAAAAGAAGTTTTTGGAGTTTTGTTCTAACTGCAATGGAAAGTCATGAAAAAGGTTTTAAAAGTATGATACCATGGGGCATATTATGTTTTATAAAAGTTTTTGTGGACATTCATACCCAAATTTACTTAAGGGGGCAAGTCTGGATGTGTAAGAACAATTAAAAACTAATTTCTACATCCTAATGAGAAGCTGGCAATAGCTAATGTGTTCAGTATAGCTGTGAAGGAGATCAGTGAGCAAGTTTGGAATGTATTGATGAAGTACTGCCAATAGAACTCAGCAATTCATTAGATGTAATGGGTCAAATGTGCATTCCGTTCTATTGGTTTCAGAATTGGTAATTAGAAGGAAGGCTTGAAAATCCCTTTATTTAACCATATATATTTTAGATAGAACATTAAGCCAATTTCAGTTTATAACACACAAACACACACACAGACACAGACACAGACACACACACACACACACACACACACACACACACACACACACACATTTTTGCCCACAGAAAGCATAGTGGCAAAGTCTTATGTTATCTGGGGAATACTTTTTAATGGAAAGTTAAAGTATTAATAATAATAATAGTAAGTAAATATGGATACTTGCTCTTTTACCTTTAATTATTTGTATACTTCAATGTACATCAGGATATAAACTATAGTTAATTATATCTTGACACTGAATTACTTTTTTAAAGATAAACAATTATGCTACATTATAGCTTGGGGTCAAGTTTGAACTGGTTTCTCTGTACCTCACAGACAGGGTTAACACTTTACCATTGTGACTTGGTAGACCCTTGTCCTTTACTCCCTTAAGAGCCTCTGGTTTGACTGCACAATGATCGACAGACAGAAGCATATAGTTAAATATTTTGATTTTATGTGACTATATGACAAAGACCTATAACAAAACCCAAGATAGCAGAAACTTTGGAACAGGGTTTCATTAACAGCTCTGTTTAGGTCCTTAGAAATCATCAGGGGTCTGCAGTTGAGGCATCTATAACATAAAATAATTTAACTTTCATTTTATTTTTTAATCTCAAGAATTCTTTGATTATTCAGGTCCTATATACAAGTTAGTGAACTACAAGTATCCAGGAAAATATTATCACTCCCTTAACCATGTTGAATATAAAAGGTCATGGCTATTATTCTATCTTCAAAAGACAGAGGGTCAGGGTGCAGGAAGTGAAAGCCATGGTACAGAAAAGTTACCAAAGAGATACTCTGTTGTTTCTTCTTCAAAGATTAGCTAAGCTGAGTGGCCCCAGTTTTAGACAGAACACCAGAGTTCAAGGGTGAAGGCTCACTTTCATTTTAGGTAAGCCAACCTAGGCATGTCATCACCTTGCTCATTAAGTATACTTGCTGATGAAATCAGGTTTATACTACTTGTCAGAACAATTTTACTGTGCTATCATGGATGACAAATGAACACTCAAAACCACAGTTCTGGATCATGGCTTTTGACAGAAGACACTGAGCTAGCAATTTATTGACTTTAAAACATTGGATTTGGAAGAAGAAGGTCTGATGTGCTAAAATTGTGCTATTTTGCTCTGTGACCATACTTCAGTTCTCTTCCTGAGATCTTCCTAGATTTCTAGAGGCAAGGCTTTGTCAGGGTCAGTGATAAGCTACTTTTATCCTCATAGTAGACATTGGAAATGCCAGAATATTACCTTTGGTTGGTACAACTAGTGACATTCAACAGATAGAGTCAGAGATTCTAACTATTCTACTGTATGATGCCACTTTTTACAATCAAGAATTGTTTAGGCCAAAATGTCAGAAATTGAAGGTTTGAAAAATTTTCATCTCTCTTGTCATTAAAAATTCAATAACCTTTGGAGGAAGATATCCAATAAGTTATTCAAGGTAATACAAGATATTCTTAAATTTGCTAAAATACATTTTCTTTGTTTTATAAAAGCAAATATTATCATGAATTTGTGTTTGAATGTCGTGATTATGATTTAGCAATAAGAGAGAATCTCCATCACTTTGGCTGGTGAGCATGTCTGTGGGGCATTATTTAATTACTAATTAATAAAGGTTAGCCTAGGTCACTATGGACAGGGTCACCGCTTGACAGACAGCACTGCTTTGCCTAACAAAAAGTAACTAAATGTCAGCCTGGAGTTAAGTCAGTAAGCATAGTTCTTCCACTGTCATTCCTCCTGATTATGGCCTTGAGTTCCAGTCCCAACTTCCCTTGTTGATGAACGGTAACCCACAATGTGAAATAAACCCCTTGTTCCCCAGGTTGCTTTTAGTCAGGATATTTATCACAGGATTAGGAAGCAAATACTATAAGTCAAACTTCTCAGGTTTGTTTCATAGACATAAATAACACTGTAACATTGGGAAATCTCTCTGACTCAAGCGTCTCTTATGTAAAATGTAATCACAATCAACTTTGTGTTTTAAATGAATCATCCAAAAAAGACTCTTAGCATGATGTCTGGCAAACAAGCAGCATTAAGTCAACATTAGCTATTGGCATTGGTAGACCTAGGGGTGAATTTTCATTAATTTTGTTTCAGAGGATTTATTTACTCTAGCCACTCAAATTTATTACTACTCATAGGTTTTTGCTGATACCACTTTTTGTTATGGTGTCTAATCTTCCACCTGGATAAATTATCCTCACCTTTGATTCTCAAAGTCAATGGTCTCTGAAAGAGCCCTCCCCATTTCTAAAACACACATGTAACTATTGCATATGCTATGTCCCTTAAGACATCTATTCATAATATACTTTGAAAGTTTCTATCCACACCTTCTGTTATAGCCTGATATTTGGGCCCATCAAAGTTCCTATCTTGAAAAATTAAAGCCAAAGGCCATAGAATGAAGAAGTAAGCCCTTAAAAAGTGATTGGGCCCAGGATCAGAGCTGTCATGAAAGCCAATATTGCCCACTAAAAGAGTCCCAGAAAAAAAGCCACTTCAAGTTTGGAAAGTCATATGAAGAAATGGCAGTTTATGCACCACAAACTGGGCTGTTGCTAGATTATCAGACTGACAATACCTTAATATAGGATTTATCAGCCTTCAGAACTATAAGAACTAAACTACTGATATTTACAAGACATACTGCTTATTGCAATTTATTATAGGCTTCTGGATGGACTAGGATGCCATAATACTATATTATCATTCATATGTCCATAAACATATGCAAAAACAGGCATACACATTAGCCTTTGCAGTGAAAATGATATGATGCCCTGAATGATATCTGTATGTATGTCACATGCACACTGAGCCCTCTATAAATCTGTAAACTAGATCAAAACTAGGAAATCTCTTACTCCAGCAATAAAGAATAAAATTGAATTTGCAAGCTGAAATTAAATCTTTATAAATGAATGAGAACCTGAAGAGAAGAGAAGTCCCTTGTTTGACAGAATAAAATGATTGATGAAAAGCAGATCTCAGCAAGATCTATTTATAACCAGTTCCAGGATACCCTTTTTCCATGTGTATAGAAAATGCCTAGGTTCCAAAGAATTAATACAATAGACTCTATTTCCATTCTGATATTCATATTTTATCAAAAATTTAACCCAAAAGAACAGCTTTTTATAATATGGTATAGAGGATTTCTTTAAGACAAAACATCGTAGATGGTGAGTTTTACATATGAATAGTACTGCTCACCAAATTTTTACATTAATAAGCTTAGTCTCATATAAGACAGTTAAGCTAAATAGTTAAGAAATTTTTTAGCCAAATAAGAGTACTCAACAGCAATTTTTGTATAACAAGCATGACTGACTTCATCCACCATATGAAAAATAAAGAAAATAAGTAAATTTTATACTTCTATTTTATAGGTATTTTAAAAAGTGACCAGTAACAAGATTTATGAACAGGACTGCAATTATTCATGGGGTAATTAAAAATTACTCTCTGTATTAGTTATTTTTCTGTTGCTATTATAAAATACTCAGACAAAAAGCAACTTAAGGAAGAAATAACCTATTTTAGCTTGTGGTTCCTCAAGTAGAGTCCCTAATGGTAGGGATAGTGCCCTGTAGCTGTAGAGTCCCTAGTGGTACGGAAAGTGCCCTGCAGCAGTAGAGTCCCTAGTGATAGGGATAGTGCACTGCAGCAGTAGAGTCCCTAGTGGTAGAGAAAGTGCACTGCAGCAGTAGAGTCCCTAGTGGTAGGGATAGTGCACTGCAGCAATAGAGTCCCTAATGGTAGGGAAAGTGCCCTGCAGCAGTAGAATCCCTAGTGGTAGGGAAAGTGCCCTGTAGCAGTAGAGTCCCTAGTGGTAGGGAAAGTGCCTTGCAGCAGTAGAGTCCCTAGTGGTAAGGATAGTGCACTGCAGCAGGCAGGGAAGCAGGCAACAGAAACCACATATTCAAATGCAAATAGAAAACATAGTAGGAGGGACTTAAGTTTGTACACTCTCAAAGCCAACTCTTGGAACATATTTCTACCAAAGCTGTACCACTTTCCCAAATAGTGCTTCCAGTACCTGAGCTTATAGGGGATACTTAATAAATATACCACACACATTATATACAGCACATCAAAAATAGCAAGCATGACTGGATTTAGCTTAATTTACAGTGGTGTCAGATTAGCAAATAGAGTGTTACAATTGTAACTTAAATTCCATGAAGACTGACTGGCAGTTTACTTTTTGTCAAACATTTTATAAAATGCTAGGAACCAGTTTCCTAATATCAAAAGCAGATTGTTATATACTGAAAGTAGATTTAATAGAAATATAAAGATTTATTTCTCTTTTGAAGATATATGGGTTTATGAATGAAAAGATACTTCATTGGGCATAAGTCCATAATGGAAAAGCAAATAATTCAGAAAAATGAAAATAGAATTATATAATATGAAAATTATTATGTAGTAACTCTCTTAAAAGATTTGAATGGAGATCCTAGCTTTCAATGTTTATATGAATGTATAGTTATGAAACTAGAAAAAGGACCACAAAAGAGAGAAAGTTGTTGAGAAAGGAGACTGTAATGAGACCCACGTAGAAAGAAATGCTACTGGGGATGGAAGAGTACAGCACAGAAAAGGGATAAGGTGTGAATGCGAATCAGCAAGAATAAAATCTGTTTGAAATACCATAATGAGTACAAATGCTATGTATGCTAATTAACAATGCTCTTACAAGCTGAAGAATTCTGACAAAACAAACAAATCAACAAAACAGAACACAAAAACCAAAAGCCAAAACCCACCAGAACCTCAATCCCTCAAAGATTGAAGCAAAGAACCAATGTGATTATTCTTCAAAGGCTTAGGAATTGATGATACAAAATGTCTGTGGAAGGTGGGATGGAAGTAGAGTGGAAGCAAGAGGAATAGAAAACTTAAGAATCAGTTGGATATTAGTTCCCCTTTCTATTTTGGTGGAGACTGTTCACTTATTTTCTGTATAGGTGGAATGAGCCTCTGCATTACAAGACACCTGTTGAGGCTGCTACCACATTTTTATGCTACATGTGGAACTCTTCACATTGCTCAGATGTAATTTGGAAGAATATTGGAGGACTCTTCTTTGTTATTTTGATCAATACAAAACCAAACTGCAAAGATATTTACAGCAAAGATTTCCCAAACTTACCAGGAAAACAAACTATGATGATTATAACCAATAGAGTATGAACAGTTGTCAAGCACCTTTTAAAACATTTGACATATAATGCTGAACAGTTAAGGGCAAACAAAAACTGTGAGAAGCCTTAAGTATGAGACAGACTTTAATATACATTCAAACAATAATGGAAGCCTGAGGAAAACAATCGTTATAACAAGAAAAAAATCTTTCCCAAACAAAGCAAAACAGAAAAAATAAATACTAGTAAGAGGAGAAAGAGATTAAAATCATTATTGAAATATTCAACTTTAATTAGTGCTTCTGTATCCATAAGTGATGGAGCCAAAATTACTACATAGGCGAACAGGAAGACAGAAAATGCAGAACTGCATAGTAGGAGTATGAATTTGAAACAGGCCAATATCTTCATTTATGATAATGGAAAATCATTAAAATAGAATAACAAATAAATTTTAATCAATGCTAGAAAACCATTTATGCTTCATGCAAGTTATTTTGAGACATAGAATTAAATAATGTTAGCTTCAAGTACTGCTTATGCTTATTTTGGAACATGTTATAAGGGCAAATGGTAAGTTTATATTTTATGCATGACATCTTTCACAATAGGATTACAAAATATATTCATACATAACTATTTTTAAAATTATTTATTTGTATTTTATGTACATTGTTATTTTTCTTTCATGTATATCTGTGTGAAGGTGTCAGATTCTCCTGGAACAGGAGTAACAGATAGTTGTGAGATGCCATGTGGCTGCTGAGAATTGAACCCAGGTCCTGTGGAAGAGCAGCCAGTGTTCTTAACGACTGAGCTATCTCTCCAGCCCCTCATATATAGCTGATAGAAGCATATTTTCTGTCACTTGAACTATCAACAAATAGAAAACATATTAATGAACATGCTGAATTCTCAAATATAATAAAATATAATCACAAGTTTAATTAGTATTCATTATCAGATATTTTATTTTATTGTAGAATAAACAAAAGATCTTATATTTATAGTTTTCCCTAGAAGTAGAATATGTTCATAAAATGTTGTCCTAGATTTTACTTGCTCTATGATACATGATTTGGAAAGACAACCCTATGGGAACAACAGAGTAAGTTTTATAAGAAATATAAAATTGAGTTAATTACATTTAAATGGCTAGTATTTTCTCTGAGAAAAACTCTAAGGTTTTTATTTAAACTATACCTTTAAGGAACAACATATTAAATTAGTTAAAGATACTGAATTAGTATCATTATTTTTAAGAAAAGATCACTTGGGGGGTTAAGGAGATGGGTAAGTGTATAATAATGTTAGTTTCATAAGAATGAGCTATGAGTTAGGATCCCTAGCACAGTCAAATTCTAGGCATGGATGCATGCAACTGCAATCACAGTCCTGGGTGGAGACAAGAGAGAAAGATTACTGAAGCTTGTGTCCATCTAGTCTAGCCGATGATTACTAGTTCCAGAGAGAGGACCTATTTCAAGGAATTAAGGTGAAAAAAGAAGACAAATGATGAGCTTTTCTGACTCTGCACACATATGTAATAAATACACACGCATACACCCAACCGATGGCAACTTGGTGACTTTATGATTATTTCCTTGTTTCTCTGCTTATTCAAATATTTCAACTGATTCATAAACCCTAAACATTTTGGAATTACTGACATTCAACATAACTTACTTTATCTAAATACATTGAGCCAACACCACAAAATCCCACACCCATGAACAAATACAATGCCCTTGTGTTTCAAATCACATTTGGTCACTTGATGACCAAAACAGCAGGATGAAATTCACTTAAATGAGCTGGAAAATAGAAGTTCCTCAAACACTCGGGAATCAACATACCATGGTAAGACAGACAATAGAGGAAGAAAACAAGAAAATTTGCAGCAAGTCCCAAGCATTTAAATATATACAGTTCCAGATAATCTCCAAATATGTGTCTGTTTTCATGAAACACCTGCAAAAAATGCTCTACTCAATTGTCTTTTATTATTTTCTTAAATAATATTTATTCTTTACAATTTTGGTTATATTATTTATAGTCCCTAAATTGTACCTTTTTTCCCTGGGTAATTTGAAAAGAAAATGAAACAGAAAAAAGAGGTATATTCTCTGGTAGTAATTTATTTAGTAGTATATGTATTTATGAATAAGTGCTTATGAATGTATGTAAACTCACCTGGGGGAAAATCAGAAGAATTTTAGTGAGATTGTAAAATTATGTTTACAGATAAATAAAATAAAAATGAAAACATTTGGAAGCTTGAAAGACTGAATTGAAATGATATGATTATATTTTAACAAGACTTTTAAAAAGCTTTTTTCCTTAGGATATATTATGAATATTTAAAGAGTCCATTACATATGGGAGAAAATAAGACAATCTCAAAAACATTGCAAACTGTGGTGGTTTGCATTAGATTGGTTCATATATTTGAATGCTTGTTCCATATTTGGTGGAACTGTTTGGGAAGGATTAGGATGTGTGACTTTATTGGAGAATGTGTATCTCTATGGCTAGGCTTTGAGATTTCAAAAACCCATGCCATCCCCAGTTCTCTCTCTCTCCCATCCTCTCTTTCTGCCTCTCTATGTCTTGTGCTTATGGACCAGAATGCAAGCAATCAACTACCAATGTAGTATTATGCCTACCTGCTGTCATGCTCCCTTCTATGATGGTCATAAGAACATGAGGCCCAAAGTAAATACTTTTTTAAATAAAAGTTGCCATGATCATGATGTCTCTTTATGGAAATAGAAAAGTAACTAAAACTGGGCTCTGAAAGCACATGTCTTTAATCCCAGCACTTAGGAGGCAGAGGCAGGTGGATCTCTGTGAGTTTGAGGCTAGTCTGGTCTACAAGATCTAGTTCTTGGATAGCCACCAACACTTAACAAAGAAACCCTGTCTCAAAAAACAAAAGAAAAACAAAAAAGAAAAGTTACTAAGATACAGCTCAAATCTCATCAAGAATACACTGAAGAAAATCTATCTGTTAGTTATTTGGGGGGAAGTCTAACACACCTTTTCTTAAAGAAAAAATAAAATACACAGAAATTTGTAAACTCTCTCTTAATTATTCTGATAATAGTTGAGACAAAAAGAAAATAATTTATCTTTAACACAAACAAATACCTGATTTCCTTCCTTACTTTGAAGGTATCACTTAAACACACTCACACACACAAACACACAGAGAGAGAGAGAGAGGAGAGAGAGGGAGAGAGAGAGGAGAGACAGATAGACTGATGGACAGACAGACAGAAACGGAAACAGAAACAGAGAACCCTATAAACAATAAATGACAATTCACTGCTCACTTATGGACTTTAAAAATAAGTTTTTTTATATATAAATGTAGTGTGATATGGGAGTATGTAAAATATACTATAAGAGCTATCTGACTCAAGGTTTTGTTGGGGATTTACTGCTTAAACAATGTAGATATTAGCAACTTATCCACTTATAATACATGTTACAATTTGATTAAAATTAATATTGCCTGAGAATTTATAGTAGACTTTTCTCATTTCTCACATTAAGGCCCTAGAACCTTTCAGAGATGGAAAAGTCTTTAAGTTTATACTTGTGAACTCCAGAGTTGTAAAATAATAAATGTTGTTTATGTTAAACCATCTAATTTACAGAAGCTGTCTATAGTAATCACAAGAAACTACATGCATATACCAAAATAACTTTTCCATAAGGGGAAACACTCACGTTCTTGTCAAATTTCCAGTATGGAGAAGTGTCTTCTTTCCGCACTTCATCTTCATCCTAATTTCTCAGTATAGTGTCATAGAAACTTCCATTATGAAAGGTTATCAGGGCCTTACTTACAGTCGCTATCTCTGAGTTGTAGAGTCTTCCTTAATACTAACAATCTTACTATTAAAGTAACCGATATGCGCATGTTAACTTCACACACACAGCAGTTTCATAAAACATGACGTTTATGAAAATTACTAAGAAAGCATAAGACTCATCAGATTAGAAGAGATATATACCAAGGTATATGATGGACAGATAGATTATATATAGATAAGAGATAGAGATATAGACACATCTGTGTGTCTCTGTCTCTCTTCTCTGTCTGTCTCTCTGTCAGTACCTCTCTCTTATGTGTGTGTTTGTGTGTATGCCCATTTTAACATTTCTCTCATTGTGTGTCATTTTCTTTTTGTGTATTTGTATCCTCAATTGAACAAATTGGAAAATTTTAATATTTGTACCATTAACATCTAAGTCAATATATGATTCAGAGAAACATCAAAAGTCAATACATGATTCAGAGAAATATATAAATGACTAGTCCATATATCATTCACTGAGGTTTAATAATCATAAACAAAACTTTTATAAATCATAAACAAAAATTTATAACTTATTCTTTTCAATAGTTGTATACTACAGAATAGTGTACACTATAGAATAACAGAGTAAAGCACAATAAAACAACTGGATTTATTTTATTGCAAGAAATGACTGAAGATTCTCCTTCATGGATGAGGGAGACAGAGAAAAGCTCAGGAGTCTCGTTAGAGAAGCCTAGCAATAAATCAAGTCCAAATTGGACAGAGAAGGAAAGATCAGCTGGATATTGAAGGTCACAATAGAGCAGTAGGTTGACTTTGGAAAAATAAATAGGGGTTAAAAGAACAGCTAAATTTCACAGTTCAGCTAGGAAACTGGTCAAGGGTAGAAAGTTAACTGGAACCTTGAGTTTGGGGGCAGAACTCTAAAGTTTAGCCTAGTAGACATCTCAATCTCAGTGCCCTGAATGATAAATTGGTTTGCTAGCCCCATTTACTACATTGTTATTAAAAATCTGCCTGGTGCAAGTTCTGGTTACAACTCGATAAAGAAATAGGTAGACATCAGGCAGACAGACAGGCAAAACCCAGTAGTGTATGACTGCAATCCATGCTACCTTAGAATCTGTGGCAGGAGAATCACAGGGTTAAGGGCAACCTGGGCTATGCTGCGGTTAATTTCAGTCTATCCTGAGTAATTTAGTTTGACTCTCTCTCAAAATAAAAAGGCTACATTTTTGGTTTAACATAAGCAAGGTCCTAGGTTCAATTCCTAGGACTGTACAAAGTAAATACGTTAAAGTATAAATGGGCAGATTCCATCTCATGAGGAATTTATATTATCTCAGTTGACCTCTGCATCTGTACTCCCTATTCCTCAAGAAGAAGCTATGGCTTTTTGTCCTTTATGCTTTCAGCCTTGATTGAATGTCAACTATCATTTAAATGAGCTTTGTAATCAGGATCTGTGGGTACAGCTTTTCTTGATTAGTGAACCTGCTTTCTCATTGATCCTGGAGAAACTTAAATTTGCAAGGCATTTTTATGTTTTGTGTTATTTTGTCTTTCCAACAACCTGCAGTGTCTACAATGTGTGCATTTTACAGACTCTGTCCAAAGTTTATGTGCTCCAATTCTTGGGACATTTCTAGAAAATAGAATGTTCATTGTTTGCTTCTTATACCTGTGTTGACTGCTGATTGTGAGCCATCTGAAATCTAAGACTGAACTGTAGTAGTAAACAAAATTTTCTATCCTTTTGATTTTTATTTTATTCCATTGTTAATGTATTTTCTTGCTCACCAAATAAAACATCTAGAAAATTTTTCAGGTGAACACCAACTTGACCTTGAAACATTTATATCTTAGCTGGTTTGAGCTGCAAAAGCAAAGAAGCTTATACAGGGAACTCACAATAGAAATTTATTGTTCACCATTTTGAATGTTAGAAAGTCGAAGATCAAGGGACCAGCAGATTTCAGGAATGGTGAGGGTAGCCTGCTTCATCAAGTGATAGTGCCTTCTGCCTGTGTTCGTATGTGTTTACAGACTCACTGTAGCACTCTGGGACCTTGATTATGAAAGAATTAATCCTATTTACAAAGGAAGTGCCCTTGTGACTCGATCACTTTTCAATGCCTCCACCTCCTAATACTTTAGCGACTAAGCTTTGAAGTGAAAATGATAGGGGGACACAAGCATGTAGATCGTGTCTCAGATCTTTGTGTACTCTCACCCCTTCTATGCAGTCACGTCTCTTGGATCTACTTCTGTTCATCTTTGCCTCCTATTTTCTTATTCCAATTTTTTTGTACTTCTGATCTCCCAAGTGCATTTTAACAGCCACTTTTCTACTTACACTGATCTTGAAGCATGAAATTTCTTTTCAAGGCACTTAGGGAAATGGAAGTACTCAGAATGTTCATGAACAGAATGTCTTGTGAGCTGCAAAAGTTAATGTGAGAAAAGCTGATAGAAGAGTCAGTTAGCTCATCAAAGTTTTTACTCCTTAAAAAGCAGCTAGTTATAATCCCTTCTTAAACAGCAAACACAGGCCAAGTGGTCTTATTTCCCTCCTGCTTAAAACAGACAAAAGAAAACTAATAATTGATTTGTCGCTTTACTATGACTATTAATTCCCTACACACAAAGATGAACTTTGTTAATTTAGAATGCACATTTTCTTTCCAAATATAATTATTTGACTATATATAGATAAGTAATTTAAAGCCACCTAATGATTGTTTGAACATCTAAATGAAAAAAATGTTTATGCATTAGTAAATTAATCATTTAGAAAACCTGTAACAATTGCATCAAAATTAATACTAACTGATAAGTTAAGTTGGACTCATGATATTTTATGACATTTAGAGTATGCCTTATCCATGTATTGTAAATATACCTTCATGGTGGAAAAACTTGATAAGCTTTACATAGAAAGATAAGTGCTTTGTTATGTAAATGTATGCTGCATTAACTTACAAAAGTAATTTGCAATTTTTCCTATGCCATGACATTTACTAGGTGCAAGGCTCCATTGTATTAGGAAACATCTAGAAATTGTGAAAATGAGGATGGAAGCATGGCCAGAGGTTGTAGCTCAGTAGGAGAGTGCTTTCTTGACATGTGTAACACACTAGGCTCTATTTCCAGATCTGCAAAAAAGTAAAAACAACAGCTCATATTCACAAATGAAATGTCAATGACCAATAGATTCAAAATATCTGTAATTATAGCATAAGCATATAATGATGAAATCACATCATTTAAACTGACTTTTTTATGTTCTGTAAGAACAATTTCTTAGGTATTAAATTGCCTATAATTTTCAAAGCTCATTAGCATAATAATCAATTCAGTCCTCAAATGCAGAACACAATTTGTATTCAATTTGATAATCAGCTGGCTTTTGAAATATCACATGCATTTGTTTTAACTATTGTACTTTAATTTTACTATTCTTTTCTTCAAATAAAGGAGTTGTTGGTATTATGGTATGCAAACATAAGCATTGGCAGTGGTAATACCACTAAATGAGCTTGCCAGTGGCATGCTTGTTAGTGACAAGTTAGGCATTTGTCTTTAATACTAGAACTTATCATAAGAAATTGCTAGAGAGTTTTGATAAAATGTTTGCACTCAATTTCTTTGTTCTCCACATCTCTTTTACCACTGCCACAAATTTTCATTTGTTGGATCTCTAAAGGAGGCTGAGAATGAATGCTCCCCAACATTTTGGGTATTCTTAACATTTATGGACAGAAAATTTACACACACACACATATCTTTAAGTATATTTGTGTATATGGCACACAGATGCATGTTTCAAATATTTGAGTACAAGTATGCATGCCAGTGTATGTGCATGTGTGTTTGTGTGTATGTGTCTATCTGTCTGTCATGGTATTTGGACCAGAGGTTTATGCTGAGTCTTGCTGAATCTCTGCTCACTTTATTTTAAGTCAGGATGTCTCTCTGAACCTGTGGCTCACTGATTCAGCTGCTTTAGCTAGCCAGCTTGCTCCATGGATCCCCTGTTCCATCTATAGAGCACTTTATTTATTTAGAGGCATAAATAGATATAATATGAAAAGTTGGTATCTACTAGGGGTTGACAGGTAGTGTTTGAGTCTGCCTAGTGGAAACAAGCAGGAGGGAAAGCATCACAGAGGAGATATTGAGGAATGTGTTAAAATGTATGTATACAATAATAAGGAAAGCATAGAGGTATTATGGTGGTTTAAATAGAAATGGCCCCCATAGACTCAAGTGTTTGAATGCTTGGCTATAGGGAGTGGTACTATTAGAAGGTGTGACCTTGTTGGAGGAAGTGTGTCACTGTGGGGACAGGCTTTGATGTCTCATATTTTCCTGCCCAGGCTCAGTGACTGACTGACCATTCTTCTTCCTGATGCCTGCAGGTCCAGATGTAGAACTCTAATATCCTTCACTTGATGAACTCTAAGATCACTTCACCAAGTCAGCCTGCATGCCACCATGTTTCTTGCTATGATGATAATAGACTAAACCTCTAAAGTGTAAGCCAGCCTCAATTAAACTTTTTAAAACAGAGTTTCCATGGTAATGGTGACTCTTCGTAGCAATAAAACCCTAACTAATACAGGTATAAGTTAGATTACAGACATAGGCTATGTAATTTTATAGAATAGTGAACGTAATGATAAGGTGAGGAATGGTTGGCCAATGGCGTGAGTTAACAGGGCTGTGAATGAAAGCATGGAGATAAAAAGATATGGTTGATTCCTGTTAGGTTTTGATTTTATAATCTAGACAGCAGGTAAACACAACACTATTCAAGATAGATTATTTGGTATTACTGAAATTTATAAAGATGACTTTCTTAGTAAATCAACATGCAAATATCATTAATGGACTCTTTAATTTTTCCTACAATGGGCTAAAAATCCAAATGTCTATCTTAAAGAATTTTTAATTTCTGTTGACCCAACCCTTTACCCAGATTGCCAAAATAGGGATGATGATCACATAAAGTTGATGAAACCACTACATAGAGGATGCAATTAATAAGGCAAAGATACTCATTAGCTCCCTTCTTGGTATACCCTTCCAAGTAAGCTAGGTATTGCTATTTCTCAAGTAAAGGGATTCAGGAGCAAGGATATATATCCACATTGAAATTTTGTAGAGGAAGGGAAATAACAGGCAGGCCTGGTGGTGCAGACCTATAATCCACTTGATGGGTTGAGCCAGAAAAGCTGCAATTTCAAGGCCTGTGTGGGTTACAGGCAGTGCTCAAAGGATTCTGTGTTTCTCACAGTCAATTGGTTTAATTCCTGAAATGTATTTTAAAAATTACAAGTACAGATGTCTACTGGAATAGCTTATAGATACTTCTACTTTTCTTAACAACTGTGTGGGAAGAAAATAATCATAACTGTATCTCTGTGTTGCCAGATTCCTAAAGAATATTTGCTCATTGGATTTTACCTCCAGGGTCTCTGTATCATATGATGGAATGTTTCTCCCTTCATAATGAACTTGAATTTTTCCCCTGAGCTCCTTGGTTCTGAGAAGATAGATCTTATTACATTAGTCTTCCTATACACATTGCAGACCAATTTCTACCATGCTCTAATCTGCAGCATGATGGATTCATACACAATGGTAGATTCATATTCTATGATTGTCTTTGTGAGTACTACTGCTAGCTTACATTGTCTTTAAGGTAGCTCCACAGAGAACCTGCATTTTCTTATATCAACACTGGATTTTCCAATAATGGGATCATACTCTGACCACTTGACTAATACTCCCATAGGCATGTTTTATTTAGCTTGTATCACATTAAAATGAATTTTAATCCCCTTATACATGTTTTTATCCAAATAATTGTGGTCTCAGTCTTTCATCAAAGTATTATATCTGACCTAATTTTACTCACTTATATAAAATTGATTCTGATTCACACTCTGCCACTCTCATACTACAGAATATGTACTTTCTTCCACAAATTATAGCTATCAATTGAGAATATAATGTCTGGTTTACAACTGACATTATGTTCAGGGTTAAGAATTAGCATACTACACAGGACAGAGACATCAGAGGAGTGTAGGTCTGGATGTAAGACACATGTACCACAAAGGACAACATGTAGCAGCTGGAAAAATAGCTGCCAATAAACTTCTTGCTTTGAAAACATGGGTACATGAGTTCAATTCCCAGCATGCACAGCAAAAAAAAAAAACACAAACAAGTATGGTGGTGCTTTCTTGTAATGATAGTTCTGGGAGATAGATTCAAGGCATAGATTTGGGGCTCAGTGGTCAGCCAGCCTATGGTACTTGATGAACTCCAAGCTGGTTGGAGATCCTGTCCTAAGTAAATGGTGGATCGTACCTTGATATTAGCACATAAAGTTGGTCTCTATCTCCCACACTTGCATCCATGCATGTGTACACATATGAATAAACAAAAAATAGAATGTCAGAATTTGTTGGAGAGGGAAGCAAAGGGTTTATAGTCTAAGAAAATTAAAATACATTCAAAATGAATCATATGCCTATCTCTGCCCTTATTAGGTTATGGAGGAGACATAATAAACATTACATGTAAATTAATAAGACAGGTTAATCAAAGACGACAAGTATATCAGATACTAATTGTAAAAGAAAAGACAGATCTTATGATATCTATTGGTTATCTTACCTTTGTCTGGTACAAGCCCTATACTTCCACATCTATATACTTGCCCCAAAATATAGCTATACAGTAGCTATTGAGTCTAGATCTTACTCCTAATGCTGTAACAATTTGTTCGAAATTTGTAAGTATAACCCAATGTATGCCAATCAGGATTTCTCTCTGAAATTTAAATATTGAGTTAGACTTCCAAAACCATGTTTCTTTCTATTATGAAGTTAGCTAACCTAATCTATCTCCACATCCGTTTACCTCCCTGAATAGTCATAGTCTACCTTTAAAAATGATGTTCCACAGAAAGGAAAGAAGACAGAACATGTTGGTATTGCTACAGTGTTTCTTGTAATCTGCAACCCTCATGCTTTTTAAATGATTTTTAACTTACGACCATGGCACTGACTATGAAATATCAGAAAGTGTCACACTTCAAATTTGAATTGCCTCGTAGAACTGAGTAAATTCTTTCCATTACATCTTCCCTTAGATACACCAAGCTGCAAAGCCAAAGCCTACAGACCAAACTATCTTCAGAATACTAAGTAAATAGAATGAGAGATCACAGTGCCTACATTCAGTATAATGAAGTGGAAGACAATCCATTGACGAAGATGAGAAGGAATGACTTGTTCCTATCACATGTAGTTCAATTCTAAGCAGCCAAAATTGAACTCCACTTTGGGAAAAGTGAATTAAAATAAACCATGAGCCTTTTTTGCCTTAAATCCAGTATCAAATCTATCAAAGGAAAGCCTACCCCTGAACAGAAGGAAAGGAAAAGAAAGAGATGGGCAAGGAAAGAAGAGAAAAGGAGAGCAGGAGAAGAGAGGAGAAGGTTGGAGACAGTTGGGAAGGGAGGAGAGGAGAAGAAAAATAGACACAGGTAAAGCTAGTCAATACAAGTCAACCAATAGCCAGGCAGTGGGGGTGCATGCCTTTAATTACAGCACTTTGGAGGCAAAGGCGGACCTCAAGGTCTATCAGGACTACAAACTGAGTTCCAGTACAGCCAGGGCTACATGGAAAAATCTTTTCTTGAAAAACCAAACCCCTCAAAAAAAGAAAGAAAGAAAGAAAGAAAAAGAAAAAAGAGAGAAGCCAATAGCAAAAGTTCTAAGTTAACCTTTTCTTGAAATAGCTATTTTTTAGTTATAAATAAACTCTGCCCATGCTTCCCTTTCTAGGTTATTGAGACACTGCCTTGCTACTTTATTTAAATTTGTATATCTAAAGAGCAGCTCAAAGAAAATACTGTCCCATTTGCCCTGAAATTTACAGCAGCAGGAATTGCTTTTGATTGAACATTCTTTCATATGCAGTCATTGATATCCTCTGTGACACAATCTAACCTGAAACTGAAATGTCACTTAGCGTTCTGATCAAATTTTTGCTTGTTTTATCTCCCAATATATAAGAATAACACTTCTACTTTCTAGTGGAAGGTCTTAATAATAAGCATGTTTGGAGTGGAAACACATTATTCTTAGGAAGCAAAAGTTTTTTTTAACAGAAATAAGTAATCATGCATAAAATAATATCTTCATATTCATTCATTTAATAATACAGTATGTGATGGATAATTCTGAAGGGAATATTATTATTTATAAAGTACTGTGAATAGTCACAGTACTTAAAAATAATACAAATATAGTTCAAATAATTTTAGTAAAGGAGTGAATTTTCCAGGAAGCATTTCAGGAAATCAATTAATTTAAAAGTCATAAATTTGCCAAGATATGTCATTATCATCTGAGAATTCATGCTCATCAAGACATTCATTTTTTTTTCTTTTAGGAAGAGACAATAAACTACTTTCTGACTGTCCTCTCAGCTATTTCACAAGGTAGTTTCTTACTGAATATTTGTACCAGTAATGTTAGCTTTGCCTAGAACTGTAAGTATTCTGTTTCTGGCTTGATGTGCTCAGTTTTTTTCTTTCACTTTTCCTGGAGAACAATATATTTTCCCTTTGTTTCTTCCTATGCAAAGAGCTGCCAAGTTTCTGCAAACCCAATTCTTCAGAAGGTAAGTCCAGGAGAGCCCTATATTTCTGTTAAACTAGAAACCAAAAGAACATTCAGAACATGAAAATGTCTTTTTTTCTGCTTGTTAGAAGATGTAATTGTACAGAATTAGGAGGAAGAGGAGATGACTGAGTCCTTTAGAGCCCTGAACAACTTCTCAGCTTTTTCTCCTACTTCTTGTCAACTGCAGGTAGAGTCAACTTTCGATTTATTTCAAAACGGATGAATTTAGACAGGCAAAAACTGTACTAGGTTTTTAATTTTCTTTTTGTTATCTAGTAGTCACTATAATTTATAAACATAAACTGATTACATATTTTTAATAACTTATTTTTAAAAAACTAGTTTTTCTGAGAAAGAACCCTTAATTTTATAGATGGTGATTGGAAGGATGCCTTTTTGAATGATTTTGCTGTGGGGTTTAGGTTTTAAAGCCTTATGGTGACTCTACACATGGAAACATATGGCATGTTTATGAGCATATGTTTAGGAAAATATTTGTGATATCTTTGTTCATAAAGTGTTAAGTTAAATCAAAATGTATAAGCTTTACTTTTCAAAGAAAATTCAAATTAAAATGAGGTGGTTGTCATGATAATATGATGAAAAGAGACATATAAATTTGAGAAAAATAAAAGAAACAAAATTCTCCTGTCAAGAATGAGAAATATATTGGAACAACATGTCTGAATGTATTGAATGTATATATCAAAATCGTCTAATGAAACACTTAACTTTGTACAACTAATAACTATAGAAGCTAATAAAAAGGAAACAGTGCTTTCATCATAGTTATGACTTTGACTAATAAACTGCACCATGGGGTGTTATGTATTTAACAAAATGGAGGTAAGTAATAGAGCAGGGTGGCCCTCAAAATATATCACCTATGAAAACAATGTATTTTGTCCCAATTAAACATGTGGTGTCATTACTTAAATATTATACTCTACAATACGATTTTTCAATAATTTAAAAGGAAATACCATTTATTATGAAGCCAATGAATGAATTTACTACTCCCTATTAGGAGACAAAAAGTTCCCTTCTTCTCTACTGAAAAAACTAAAGGGAAACATTGGCAATGATGGGTGTATGGTCCTTTGTCCAGGGCAATGGCACATGCAGTTTCAAATCAATGAACCCCATCTTATGATAGTGTAAAAGTCTGCATTACCACAGAAAGAAGTAATGAGCATGATTATTCAATTACAAAAGGGTTCTCATATAAAATCAGTCACCACAGAGTATCTTTAAATAGCATATTTCCCTTGTGAGTATAAATCTTCCAGTGATCATTAGCTGCTTAAAAGAGACTAGAGGACAGAGACCCTTAAAATTGACATGTTAAGCCACTACTAATTAGTAGTCAATCAAAAATGAAGGGAGCACTTCTTTGAAATTATGATGATTCAATTTACCCACAGATCTGCAGGAGCATACTTAGGCAGTAAAGTTTGACTGGAATGCTAAGTGTTTTAACATTTTCTGCAAAATCCTGGTATTTCCCTTTTCATGACCACATTCAAGCACAACTTATTTTTCATGGAGAGTCTGCATATAATTTAGGAGTTCTCATTTATTTAGCCAAAATTCAAGACAAAATTTATGGATGAACATCTTTCTCTATATCCAAACTCTAAATGATGTGAGTCTTTTTATAGTCTCCTTTTTAATGGACACCAGTCATGTGGGGCATGCTCTTATTCTGAAACCTCCTTCAGTATTCTTCACCAGAATGTCCTTTGATGGGTTTATTTCTCATAAAATGGCATTTGCTTTGCAAATTCTGGAGCAGTTCTTGCTAACATAGGACACTTGCAATATTTTTCTGAGCTAGTAAACTTCAGACATGAGGAGTGATTTAGGATGCTTCCCCATAGTGGTGCTTCTGCCGGGAAAACAGTGTCTTTGCAATAAAATGAATGTGACTAGCACAGAGATCTTCATGAAGAGCTTGACAGCAAGAATGGTTTGATACTTTGTTTTGCAAAATTAGTCTCATGTTTATAGTTTTACGAAATAAACCGGAATTTCATTCTTTTATAATAATAATCTTAAAAATACTTCATTTTCATCTCCTGAAACTGAGAAGCTTCTGTAAAGCAAAGGACACAGTCAATAAGATAAAAAGGCAGACTACTGAATGGGAAAAGATTTTCCCCAACCCCACATCAGACAGAGAACTGATCTCCAAAATATGTAAAGAACTCAAGAAATTATGCATGAAAATTACAAATAATACAGTTAAAAATGGGGTACAGACCTAAACAGAGAATTATCAACAGAAGAACTTAAATGGCTGAAAGACACTTAAGGAAATATTCAAAATCCTTAGCCGTCAGAGGAATGCAAATCAAAACAACTCTGAGATACAATCTTATATCAATCAGAATGGCTAAGATAGAAAACACCAATGATAGCTTATCCTGGAGAGGATGCGGAGTAAGAGGAACACTCCTCCATTGATGGTGGGAATGCAAACTTGTACAACCACTGTGGAAATCAGTGTAGTGGTTCCTCAGAATATTGGGAACCAACCTACCTCAGGACTGAGCAATACCACTCTTGGGCAAATACCCAAAGGAGGCTAAATCATACTACAAGAACATTTGTTCAACTATGTTCGCAGCAGCATTATTTGTAATAGCAAGAGCTTGGAAACAACCTAGATGCCCCTCAACTGAAGAATGGATAAACAAAATGTGGTACATTCACACAATGGAGTACTGCTCAGAGGTTAAAAAAAGTGACATTTTGAAATTTTCATACAAATGGATGGAAATGGGCTAGAAAGACTGTTGGGCAATCAGAGCTCAGTGGGATATTCTGTAGAATATAAGAGTATTGAGAGCTATGTAGATGATAGAATCCTGGCTTGTGGAGTTTTAGATGAAAGTAAAGACTATCAGTCCCATTAGGCATTTTGAATTAAGAATTTGTGGTTTGGGTCAGCTGAAGCTATGATTAAGAAACCAGCAGAGCAAGTTCTATGACAGGCTCCTAAGCTACACAGAGAAACCCTGTCTCTTAAAACAAAACAAAAAACAAACATAGAAACCAGATGAACTAAAGTGAAAAATTTGCTTTTATGTCTAACAAAGTTTATTTGAGAAACTAAAGTTATGCTAATATATATGTCTTTGTTAAGTGCAAAAATCATATCATTTTTATAAAGACTTAGAATTTGGATGCTATTATTTTTCACTGCAGAGAAAGAAAAGCAAAACCCAGTCAGTGTTCCTATCTGCGGGAAGGAAGATTGTCACTTTCATACTCTAGCAGTACAATATTTTTTAAAAAAAATTCAACAGTATTCTAAACTACTTTCACGTATGAACATCCAATTCAATACTTGGTTTAATATTTTTCTGAGGTATTGATCGAAAATGTTTCCCAATCGTAGAAAGAAAAGAAAAAGTTTTCCTGTGTTCAGTTTAGTAAAGTAGTAACTATGCAAAAACTAGATGCTTTGTTTCAAGAGAATAACAGCTATATACACAGGCCTAAGAAACCTATTTCAAACTAATTTTCACTCCATAAGATGATTACCTATAGTGTTTTATTGCAATTAAAACTCAGCTATGTGCTTTTAATAAATACATTTCACATGCTGATGTGGAATTTTCCCTCTTTGTGGTGTGATTACCATTAATGAATAAAGAAAACTGGCTTGGTCTATGGATAGAACAGAACTCGTTGGGGAAAGCTAGGCTGTATGCTGGAAGAAAGAACAGATTCAGAAAGAAGCCATGGAGCCACCACCAGACTCAGCCCTGCTGAAACTTTGCTGGTAAGCTACTGCCACGTGGTGATACACAGTTTCATAAAAATGGGTTAAATCAATTTGTAAAAGTTAGCCAATAAGAAGCTGGAGCTAATGGGCCAAGAAGTGATTTAATTAATACAGTTTCTGTGTGATTATTTTGGTTCTAAGCTAGCCAGACAGCTGAGAACCAACAAGCAGCCTAGAAAAACCTGTTTTTACAATTGTGACTTTGACTTATCATTTGTATAAAGACTTCAGTTTTGTTTTTCTTGGATAAGGAGAGCTAGCAATTCCAACAGTCTGAATATATGGCATTCAAATAATAAGAAATATTATGCGAGATACATTTAATATATTCTACACCATAAAAATCATAGCAATAAAGGTAAAAAAATTATGTATATTAAAAACCCATTTAGTGATATGTAACTTCCATGACAAGCAATTTTTCCTTTAAAAATATTGACTGCAATCTGTTATAAATGTTTTGATAACTTTTCTTTAAATTTCTTTAAAATTTAAAAATTTGTGCTCTATCTCAATAAAATTCTGGCAAACAGAATCCAAGAACACATTAAAAATATTATC
>LOJH01003366.1:21386-37726 GCA_001685095.1 Ellobius talpinus | reverse complement strand
GCTCCTCATGGCTTGCTCAGCCTGCTTTCTTATAGACTCCAGGACCGCCAGCCCAGGGGTCCTCCCACATCAACCATTAATCAAGAAAGTGCTTCACTGGGGCTGGGGAGATGGCTCAATGGTTAGGAACACTGACTGCTCTTCCAGGGGTCCCAGGTTCACTTCCCAGCACCCACATGATAGCTAACAATTGTAATTTCAAGATCTGAGGCCCTCACACAGATATGCAGGCAAAACACCAATGCACAGAAAATAAAGAAAGAATTTGGTGGGGGCATTTTCCCAATTTCTAAGATGATGCTAGTTTATGTCAGGTTGACATGAAACTGGCCAGCACATATTCGAAGGATCTAATAGCTTGAATTTCATAGCAAGAATAGGGAACTTGTACTGAAATATGCATTATTTTGTTATTTGTCCATTGTATTTCTGCTTCAGTTTCCTTTCACAAGTTAGAGCTAAGCTTAGTACATTTTCTTTCCTGAATTCTAAGGTTGTTTGTTCCAGGAATCAGTTAAATGTAAAAGCTTTAGCTCACATTCTAAATGTGAACAGAACAAAAGCTCTTTATGTTTGCTGTACTTGTTCTCAACTTTAATGTGGTGCTTCTTACTCATGAGGCTGTCACTCCTGCCTGGCTTCTTGCTGTATGCTATTGTATGTTTCCTGAACCTAAGTTTTAAACAACTTCTTTGTCTTGGTGTGGACACTAAATTAATGAACTGATTTGATCAGTGTGAGCTCCTTGGATCCCGAATGAGATGAATTTGAGTTATTTCTCTTCAATGTCTTGCCCTTGTGATTGGTACTGAGCCCACTGCTCCCTCTGGCCACCCCCGCAGGGCTGGGTGCCCTGGAAAGGCTTGCATTTAGTAGTGACTACTTATTTTTGATGGAATACCTGACTTCAAAGAAGCAACAGAAAGCAGGAAGGATTCCTTTTGGTTTGAGCGGATAAAATGTATCATGGCAGGACAGCATGGCAGGAAAGGCATTGTGCAGAAGGCTCCATGGTGGGGGTAATGTATGGCAGCTGCTTGCTTATATCTCAACTGATCAAGAAATAAAGGACAGAAAACAAGGCCAAGCTATAAAACCTGACCTATTTCCTTTGTTAGGTTTCACATTCTAAAGGTTTACAGCCTCCAGAAACAGCACTGCCAGCTAGGGATCAAGTAGTCAAACATAGGAGCCTGTAGGGAGGGGCATTTCACATTCAAACCATGGCAAGGAGTTTCCTAAATCTTGCATAAAAAAGAAACAACAACAAAACCCCTATGTGAATCAGGTCAGTAGTCAGAGATCCAAGAAATAAATTTAGCACCAAAGCCTGAGAATTTATGAAATAAGAAAGCAGGTGAGGGTATGGGAGTGGGCTGCTAAACTAGGTTCCCAGCATGCCTGTGCTCACATGTCCTCAGTGAGCCAGACAGGAGCAACCTTTACAGCCCACTGGAGTTCCTTTCCCTTCCTCCTCCTTTCCTCGTCAAAAAGTCTTAGCGGCGGACCTTAGGTAATTGTAGTGTTTCCTGACACCAGCTCTCATTGGCTCTCCCCTGACTCATGCTCTGGTGCAAATACAACTAAGAAATAAAGAGTACAGATGAGATTAAACCTGTAGACTAAATGCTGTCATGTTGGCTACCACTGGTCCCTACTGTTTACTACTGTGTGCTGAGCTTCATTGATATTACAGTCAGCCTGCTACCTGAGGAGCAGATTGGACCCTAAGAATTTCAGAAGATCACAGTTCAAGACGTGAGCCCAGGAGATTGCAATGGTAGTGAGCGAACAATGCCAGTTTGGCTGGGTAGAGGAAGGGTTGGGAGGCATGGTTGTTATTGATTGTGCCAAATCTTGCCTCTTGGTGGCTGGCCATGGAGTCATTCATGGTTATCGTGAGAAAAGAGACCTGTCACATCCCATCTCTACCATGAAGAAGTGGAACAGCGATTATTACTGGTTATCAATGAACATTTATTTCAACTTTTTATTATGGGAATCATATCTAAAAAGCATTTACCACTTAACTATTTGTAAATGTACAGTGGCAGGTGCTTTATCAATGAGCCCTCTCCCTAGTACCATTATCTTTTATTATTTTTAATATGTTTTTATTTTGTTTTATGTGTACAGGTGTTTTACCGGCATGTGCAGGTGTACATGACTTATGTGCTTGGTGCCTAAGGATACCAAAAGAGGGCATCAGATCCCCTGGAACTGAAGTTACGATGGTTGCCAGCCTTCATGTGGGTGCTGAGAATGCAAGCTAGGACTTCCATTTCTTCACTAGAGTGGCCCATAGAACTCAGAGAAACAATGTTTACTGACTGTTGTTAAGGGTATTATAAAGGATGCCAGCGAACCCCAGATGACAACCTACTACACAGGGCAAGGTAGAAGGATGGCTTCCTGCTCTCTCCAGATGTACTTATTCCCAGGAAGCTATCCTGAAGCGAGCTAAACTATCATTTTGGAGACTTAAGATTGATTAAATCATTGGCCTTTGGTGCTAAGTTTAATCTTTAGATTGTTATCTGTTTCTTCCCCCACTTTTTTAGAGTTTGGGACAGGAGAGTGAGTGAATGGCAGGATGGGAAATAAAAATGACTGAGAAGGTATTTGAGGAGGCTGGACAGATGACAACATGCAGAGAGCAGAAGCTACAATCTATTAGCTTTGCCTTGACCGTTTTTCTGGCAACTAGCACCCTTCCTTAACCTTCCCAGGCTGCTAACATCAGCCTCATCATTAGCACCCTTTGGAGAGGCCAGGGATTTAAGATTCACCTGCCAGGTAAAGGCAACAGGCCAAATGTGTATTTCCTATACCACACTGGGTTTTATTTGCTATCAGTATACTGAGCTTACTGGGAACTGCCTCTGTGGATAGTGATTCTCATCCTTATTACTAAAGGTTACTGCTGTTACTTTCCTAGAAACAAAGTGACTGTTCCGTGTCTTTCCCCTCTGAACACCAGAAGGAGTTATTCCCTCCCAGCCACTCCCAAACCCTGCTTTATGTAGTTGCGGATGTTTTACATCACGGACTGTTTCTTGATCCAGTCACATTTACCGTGACATTCAGACTGGCCTACTCCTGGTTTTTGCTTTCTTCCCAACATCTATTACACTTCCTCTCCTCTAGGAAGTGATTTCAGAGTACCTCTGGGCTAGGCATTCTCCTCTGTCCGACTTCCCAGCTCCCTCACACCCCCCATCCCTGCACAGCAGGACATCTTTAAATCATTTAACAACCCTCACCCAAGTCCTTCCTCAGTCAGCAGTTAACAAAACACCCCTTGACTTTAAGGAATTTAGAGGCTTAAGGTAAGCAGGGAGGAGACTGTAACCGGATTGGATAACTTTTTAAAAATCAATTGCTTATTATGTAGCAAACATTACGCAAAAGCACTTTTCACCTACTGTTTTATGTCTCTCTCAATAAACACATGACCACCATTTTACAGAGAAAAAAAAGAGAAAGTCCTTTTGAGATTTGCCCAAGGTAAGCGCCCACACCCTTCCACATGCTTCTCCCAGCTGAGGCTGTCTGTCCCTGGCACTTGTGAGCTCTCTGTGCCTCAGGTGTGCTCAGAATTAAAGGTGCAGGGTGGATGAGCACCAGTCTGGGAAGTTTAGGACTAATAATGATCTCATTATACACAGCCACGCCAACTGCTTTGTATCTTCTTGGAAATAAGAATATGATATACTAACCTCCACAGTCCTGATAGATGTCCTAAGTTAATTGCCATCGTGTTATATGTCATAGTAAAATATCAGAGAAAACCTAAATGACCAGGTGTGTTGGTGCATGTCTTTAACCCAATACTCATTTGTGTGTGAGCGTTGGCTGTCGATGTGGATGCTTAGATGCACACTTACTTATGGAGGCCAGAGGACCTTGGGTGTGAATCCTGAGAGATTCCTGCCTTCCCCGCCTCCCAGCTCGAAGTCTTTCACTGGCTGAGAATTTACCAAGTCTAACACCTGGTTTCTTACATGGTTTCTGGGGATTGAACTTAGGTCTTCATGTTGACTAGGCAAGTTCTTTATGTACTAAGATATTTTCCAGGTCCCCAAAACATAGACAATTATCGACATAAGGATGGTTGAGTAAATTACAGTATATTCACACAAAGAAATTATGCAGCTGGAATAAAAAACTGAAGATGTATGTGGATGGAACAGTGCACATGATAAGCTGTAGCACAGGACAGACAAATGTAGAGGGGCTGTTACCTTGTAAGGAATCAATAATTTATTGGTTTATGGTTGGAGAGATAAACATGTTGTACATGTATTTGCTTGCATGCGAATGAAATGCCTTTGGAAGGAAAAACAAGAAACTGATCCTGGGAATTGTTCCTGAAGAATGGCTAAGAGATTCTGGGAGGGTGATTGTCCACTGTGTCCTTTGTAGTCTTTCAATTTTCAGCTATTGTATTTAATACTTTTTAAACCAGACAAAGATAAAATTAAGATGAAAGAAATAGAACAGGCTAGGCTTTAGCTCAGTGTGAGTGCTCACACCTTTCCTCTAAGTACAAAGTGTCTTTCTAGAAATGCAAACAAAGAGCAGGCACTTGGCTGTTATGTTTTGGAAGGATATAGGTCCATGAAGTATTCCATGGCTGGGTGCATTTGAGTATTTAGAAGGTCAAGTTGAAAATCTCTAATTCTCGTATGGGGAGGGTACTGCATATCTTTTGTGATAGAAGTTCATAGCTTGAATTTAACCTTGGAGAAACATCAGATAAGCTGAAGACCATTCTGTGTGTTTCAAAAGTGTCAAGGTCACAGAAGATTAGGAACAGGAACTCTTTGACTGACAGAGACTGAGGGACTTGACAATGAGCACACACAGTAAACAGTGTTTGATGCCAGATTGGATTGGAGCCAGGGAGGAAAATGTTCCTTTGGCTGTAAAGGATGGTGAATTAGACAGTTGACAAAATATTAGGAAAGTCGGTGAGTAAAGTAGAATTGTCATTTCCGTGTCTTCTCTATGGTTTTTGACTATGGTCCTGTGCCTCTAAGAGAATGCCCTCAGTTATAGGAATTAGTTCTTTAAGAGTTTGGAGGTAAGGTGGAGAATGGTGCGCACCTGTAACTCTAGTCATTCATGAGGCCAACATGAGAAGACCATGTAAGCCCAGGAGTTTGAGACTAGCCTGGGTAACTTAGCAAGACCCCATATCAAGAGGGGGGAAAAAGGCAAAGAAGCAGTGTTTGTAATTTACTCTGAAATGGTTGAGGTGAAAAGTGAAAAGAGCTAGGCAGTGGTGGTGCATGCCTTTAATCCCAGCACTTGGGAGGCAGGCAGAACTCAGTGAGTTCAAGCTCAGCCTGGTCTACAAAGTGAGTTCCAGAAAAGAAAGAGAGAGAGAGAGAGAGAGAGAGAGAGAGAGAGGGAGGAGAGAGAGAGAGAGAAAGGTGACTGGAGAGATGGTGCAGTGAAACAGCTCTTGTAAATGTGAAGACTGGAGTGTGGATCCCCAAACCCACACAAAAGCCAGCATAGGTGGTGGCAGCCTGCAGTCTCAGCACGTGGAAGGCAGAAGCGGGATTCCCAGGGCAAGCTGACTAGTGAGCTATGTGTTGAGTGGGGAGTGATTAAGGAAGACAGTGTCAACATTGGACCTCTACATGTATGTGCGTGCAAGTGCGCCCACACACATGCAAGCATGTCATGTGGTGGTGCTTTGAAAGAGAATGTCCCACACAAGCTCCTGTATTTAAACTCCTGACCCCCAGTTGGTACAACTATTTAGGGAGGTTTAGGGTGCTCTTTGGGGAGGTTTAGGACTTGTAGCCTTGTTGGAGAATATGTGTCACTGCAGAGTTTAAAGACTCTAGCTGCTTTGCCATTTGCAGTTGCTCTCTATACTTTGTGCTTATGGTTCAAGAAGTGAGCTCTTGGCACCCTGCTCTAGCCAAAATGCCTGCCTGCTGCCTCTTCCTTGCCGTTATGGATTCTAATCTGAAACTGGAGCTTCTGGAACTGAAAGCCCAAATAAACTCTTTCCTCTGTAGGTTTCCTTGGTCATGGTGTCTATCACAGCAGCAGAAAAGTGACTGATACATTAGTAACTATATACTAATATATAATATGCATGTACCATACACAAGGAAAAGAAAGGAAACATGGTAAATAAGTTTATGTGAAGAATCTCTGTGAAGATTTTTGACACATTTATTTCCTGCGTAACAACCTTCCCAGTCCAGATTTAAGAAACAGGATATTCCCATTTCTCTAGGAAGCTCCCCATGCCCCTTTAAATTCCACTGTTTGGCAATATTTCAGGTACCATTGAACATGGTAGAGGGCAGGGTAGGGCAGGGGTGAGGAAGGCGGCAACAGGCTATTCACAGGCGCTGAAGGTAGCTGCTGTGCAGTTGGCACATGGCAGCTCCAGTGTTCAGGTTAGGTACCAGCAGGGAAGTATGGCATCCTTCATCAGGCTTTATTTTGGTTTAGAGATTGGAGTATGTGTGGTCTAGGAACATGCCTCTCGGCATATTTCTGTTAATAGCAGAGAACACTGGTGGATGCTGGCCAGCAGTCTTTCCTGTCTGACTGCTGCATCCCCCGGCTACGAATGCTACTTTAGTGATGTTCAACCCCAGAGAACTCCGACAACAAGGAGGACCCTAAGAGAGACACACATGGATCTAATCTACATGGGAAGTAGACAAAGACAAGATCTTCTGAGGAAATTGGGAGCATGGGGACCATGGGAGAGGGTTGAAGGGGAGGGGAGAAAAGGGGAGGAGAGCAGAGCAAAGTGCAGAGCTCAATAAAATCAATACCCCCCCAAAAGAAATGGTGATGCTGTAGGATGCCAGTGTTTTAGCATTCTCATCAAAAGGGAAGATTGCTACCTTAAAAAAGGTCTATTTTATTGGGTTATAAAGATGGATTAATGGTTAAGATCACTTGCTGCTTCAGGTTCAGTCCCCAGAACTTGCATGGTGGCTCATAACTATCTGTAACTCCAGTTTTAGGGAATTTGGTGGTCTCTCTTGGCTTCCTCAGGCACCAGGTACTCATGTAGTTTGTATACATATAGGCAAAACGGTCATACTCATAAATAAGTAAATCTTTTTCTTTCTTTTTTTTTGAGACAGGGTTTCTCTTTGGAACCTGTCCTCTGTCCTGGAACTTGCTCTGTAGACCAGGCTGGCATCGAACTCACAGAGATCCACCTGCCTCTGCCTCCCAAGTGCTGGGATTAAAGGCCTGTGCCACCACTGTCCAGCATAAGTAAATCTTTTAAAAAATAAGTTTTTAAGGAGTCTTATCTTAGAAAGTAGAAGAGGTTTCAAATCATAGGGATTTTTGCATGTTGATGTTTGGGAAAGCTTTGGCTCACCCACTATTCCCTCCTGTACTGACCAGATGGGAGGCAAGGTTTGTACTTGCATTCACCAAATTATGGCCTGGGCAATCCAGTTTCTTTCATCGACTGTTTCTCCCTTGTTTTGCCATTTTTATTATTTGGCTCTTCATTGTGAGTAGAAGTGGTAGTGGTATACGGGGTCACAGCTGCCATGTAAAGTCTTGGGCTATGCAGCAATCATACTGGAGCACAAGCCCATCACTTACTGGCAGCTAATATATGGAAAAACTTTTTTTCTCAAAAGAACTATGATTGCCTTCAATAGTTTTAATGAGAGTTACATTCTATACACAGTGCACATGAATAAACACATACATACATCTAATGATTATCCAAACTATGGTAGGCATGCAATACATTATATTATTGCCATAAATAATATATTATTTTTACCCTTTTGCCTAAGTGTGTTGCCTTTTAATGAAACTTTTTCCCCTCTGTCTGTTGAAACTAATTTATTAAAATGTACCCATCCACTTAAACCTTTCATGTCTTTTCTCAGGCACACTGCAGAGATCCTCCTGCCTCCATGAACACGTGTGTACAGGACATACAAGACAGATGAGTGTCCTCTGTCCTGTGCTGCTGCTGTAAGTGGCTCAGACTTGGAACTGTCCAACAAGAAGAAGATGGATTCCAAAGATGAAAGCTCCCATGTGTGGCCGACATCTGCGGACCATGACCAGAACACCGCACAGGTGAAGGATGGCCTCTTCCATCTCACTGTTGGTAGCAGTGTTTAGCCGGGGGAGACTCTGACAGCTGAAGAAATGCCAGTGTCTCTGTCTCTATAGTAAGAGGGAGGGAGGGAGCCAAAGTGAGAATTTGCCCTGAGAAGCTGAAATGCATCAGCACTTTGCTTCACTGACAGGTGTTCTGTGAGGTAGATGGACTTACGCCACCATGGGCCTCACCTCTGTACCTTGCTGGTAGAAGCTCTTTAACTACCCTCCTTTATCTGCTATTAATCCTAAAACCTCAACCCATTGCTGACTTCTTTTATATTAACCATTGTAAGGTTCAATTCTTCACAAGTAACAAAGCCTAAGGTGTGTTTATAAAGTGAGTGTGCTCTTCTTCCTTTTTAAGACAGTGTCTTGTCTGCTGTCCTGGAACTCTCTAGATGGTCTAGACTGGCCTCGACCTCAAAGAGATCTGCCTGCTTCTGCCTCCCAAGGGATGGTTGGAGGCATGCTTAGCCTATAAGCTCATTTTTAAACAGTAGGATACATTTAAAGTTTTGATCCAAATTTTCATTAAATTGTATAACCCTAGTACTATTATCAAAATCAGAAAGTTAACCTTGAAATATTTAAATGTACAACTATTACTTAATTTATGCAATATAATCAATGCTGTAATAAGTAATAATGATTATGTTATAAGATTTAAAGGTTATAACCTAAAATTCAGAGAAAAGTGATTCCAGAGATATATTCAGCAGAATAACTGAGAACACTGCTTTTCTCATGGAAGCTGGTTTGGTGACTACTTTCATAAATTTATAGATTGTATTTATCCAAAAGGAAGACTAAAGGTGAGGCACTGGGCAGGTAGAGGCAGTTCTCTGGGAGTTTCAGGACAGTCTGGTTTCCTTAGGGAGTCCTGAGCCAGTCGGGGTTACATAGTGAGACCCTGTCTTAAAAAAAGAAAAGGAAAGAAAAAGAGTAAAACAAAAGGAAGTTTTTTGTAAGGTTCTGTGTTGACCAGGGTCCCTGCTTGTTGGGGAGCTGAGGTCAGTGTATACCACTGCACCCCTTCTTTCCAGTCATTTCTGCTCAAGTTCTGCCAATTCTTATTTATAGACTTTCCATGAGGAAAACCAAACAGAAAGGCTTCACTTTCTCCTTTTTTGAGAAAAATGTCTGTCCCCCATTTTAAAGCTTTGGTATGAATAACAAAACTGAAAATTGCAAGATTATAAATCTGATGTCATAGGATTGCCTTCCGATGTGCAGATATGCTGTGAACCTAGTTTCCCCCAGTGTGTGCTTTGTCTTCAGGCCTAAATTAAATTGAAGTCAGACTAATCACCTAGCAGAAAATTGGTTGTATTCCTGTGGTGCTCAATTACATTTGGCCTCTGGCATTCTTTCTGGGCACTAAGTTAGTTTATGTGTCATCTGTGAAATCTGTTATTTCCCACTGGAGAAAACTGCCGTAGTGATAAGTCAGGAAAGGAGTAAGGATGCCCACCCAGCAACATTGAGACATCAGTCCTCTCTCCCCAAGATGAGTGCTTTGGTTATCTGCCTGCAGACTTTCCATAAAAGCACCAGGCATATGGCATGCTGGCACCTCACAGAGTCAGTGTTCTACTGCTGACCAGAGAGGATTTTATACAACTCAGTTTTGTTTTTAGTTCTTTAGGTATTAAGACACAGAAAATTATCTCCCTGGGGACAGCTGAACTACTTGACCAGAACTGTTTAACAGTACTTCATTAGAGTTTCCAGCTTCTTTACTTAGCTAGCAAGGGAGAGTTGCATCACACCCATTGATTCAGTGACATTTCTTGATGTGCCTCCATGCAGTATGTCCTTCGCATGTGAAATAACATGCAGGAGTAAAAGTGACCTTGTTTTAATATGTCTGCTGAAATATGTCTACCCATTATAAGATAGAATTTTTATGATATGTTGAAAGCAATTGCTTTTAGGCCTCCATCACAGAGCAATGTGTGTTTTGTTTTGGCAGTAGTGTCATGCAGAAATCTGCAGTTGCTTTTCCAGGATCATCAATTAACTGCCCCCTCATGAGTGACTAGAAATTATCTATTTGCATTGGGTTCTTAAGGCAAAGAATTCAAGTTAGCTCTCTAATGTTAAGCAGTAAATTACTGACAAGGTCCATGCATTCCTACTTCAGGTCTCCAGCTCATCATGGATGAAAGTATATCAGGCTTCCTTTTTCTTATATTAAGAGATATTTCAGCTCAGTTGTTCTTGGTTGGCCATATGCCTTTGTGAGTTTGGTTTTGTTTTATAATGATAGATGCTACATACATGCCTGCTTTTCCCCTCAGGTGCACTTTGTTCCGGATGCTGGAACTGTGGCTCAGATTGTATACACTGATGACCAAGTTCGTCCACCCCAGCAGGTGGTGTACACAGCAGATGGTGCCTCCTACACATCAGTGGATGGTCCAGAGCACACACTGGTGTACATCCACCCGGTGGAAGCTGCACAGGCATGTGAAGGATTGTTTTTGACTTGTTTCTTAATTAATACACTAATTACTTATGTTTGCTATGGCTCAGTTGTTATCTTAGATATTTTGATTCAGTAAATGTTCAGATAAGATTTGTGCTATCAAGAGCATATAACTAACTTAGCAATGAACACAGTGGTACATTTATTTAAATTGAGTGCCAAATGAGTTAGAGCCCCAGTCTCATGTCAGACTTTCCCTGCAGTGCAGTGAGGCGGTTATCAATGTGTTACTTTTCCTGAGTACCCAGACTAAGCATTCTGTTCTGTGTACTGCACAGTATTTAGCTAAATCAAGTTGGCTCAATGAAAGCGTACAGATGCTTTCAGTTAAATGTGTAAGCAAAGGATTCTATCAGCTTATGCTATTGTTTGCTAGTAACTTACTGATTTATAGAACTGTAGCAGAAACCAAGACATATTCTCACAAAAGCTTTACAATATAGCTTTTGTTTATGTCATTGACTTGGAGTTTCTAAAAGAGTGACACAGATATTCCACAAATATTGTTGACACCTTACAATGTACAAAGTATTTATGTGTTACGTACATACATATGTATTACTTATAGCGCATGTGCACAACCCTCACTACCATCCTCACACATACTAATGAAGGCTGAGGATATAGTAAGTTTGCAATATATTGTACTACTATTATTTCTTCATTTTGTGTTGCTCTTTTACCCAGATTTTTATCATGCTAAGTGCATGCTCTACCAGCGGTCTGTAGTGTCAGCCATTAAACGGTATTATTTATTTTTGAGGCAGGGTTTTTCTACATAGCCTTGGCTGTCCTGGAACTCACTATTATGTAGTTCTTGCTGGCCTCAAACTCACGGAGATCCACTTACCTCCACAGAAATACACTTGTCTCTGCCTCCTAAGTGCTGGGATTAAAAGCACCTGCCACTCTGCCTGGCTTCATTTTTTTATGCATATTTTCATAGTAGGATCCTTGTTATAAAATTGTCCTTGTGTAATATTTCATCAAGAGGCTCATATCACTTCTAAGAAAAAATAAGATTCCCTTCATGAATACTTTTCTAGTCTATATAGAAATGAACTTGCCAAATGCTCACATGGTCTTTTTGGCGTGCTTAGGCTTAATGTTATTTCCCTAACTTTCTTAAAGTACAACCAAGCCGGGCTGGAGAGATGGCTCAGTGATTAAGAGCTCTGCCTGCTCTTCCAAAGGTCCTGAGTTCAATTCCCAGCAACACATGGTGGCTTACAACCATCTGTAATGAGATTTGGTGTCCTTTTCTATCCTGCAGGCATGCATGCGGGCAGAATACTGTATACATAATAAATAAATAAATCTTTAAAAAAATATGCAACCAAGCCTGGCGGTGGTGGTGCACACCTTGGGAGGCGGAGGCAGGCAGATCTGTCAGTTTTAGGCCGTCTGGTCTACAGAGCAAGCTCTAGGACAGATAGAGCTGTTACGCCTAAAATAAAAACTGGCTACACAGAGAAACCCTGTCTCAGAAAACAAAATCAAAAATAACAACCACCACCACCACCAAAATAAAATACAACCAGAGAGTGTATGTAAAAGATGGTCTGTACTTAACTGCTAGTTTATTATAATGTTACTAAATGTTTGAATTTTGATAATATTTTAAATGTCAAAGTGAAGAAATCTCAACTTTATACAGCTTTTCTTCATGTTTCTCTGGAATTCAGATTTAACCAGTTTTTTTTTCTTCCTTCCTTCCTTTCTTTCTTCCTTCCTTCCTTCCTTCCTTTTTATATTTTTCTATACATGGTTTCTCTGCGTGACCCAGTTTTTATTTTAGTCCCATAGGTTTACCAAAGTCTTGGACAAATTAAAGTCTTTCAAAAGATTTAGCAGTGAGACTATTTTTCTGGATTACAGATACTAACCATATCTTAGCTGTAACAGTATAGATATTTTCCCTCTGTAGTTGTTATGTGTTTATAATGATTAAGTTTCTTTATTATCATTATTATACCTGCTGGCTTTATCAAAAAAAAAAGAGGAAGAACCTATGGCCAGATAGTGGTGGCATACACCTTTAATCTCAGCACTTGGGAGGCAGAGACAGGTAGATCTCTGTGAGTTTGAGGCCAGCCTGGTCTACAAAGTGAGTTCTAGGACAACCAGAGCTACACAGAGAAACCCTGTTTGGAAAAACTAAAACAAACAAACAAACAAACAAATAAATAAATATAAATTAAAGAATCTAACCTAAAGAACCTGTGGGCTATATATTTAATTTATGTTCTTTCTACTTTTCTGATGACAAACAAGTGTTCATATTGTAAAAGCTTATAAGCCTGTGTTCCTGATATGCCTCTGTGTAATTCCCAATTCTCAATCCGTTTTTACTGAATCACAAATCTCCTCTGTGAGTAGGGTTCAAAGTGAATGGTGTATTTTCTTCTTCATGACGTGTCTTTTATGTTTTCATGTCATGCCTTTTTATTAGCTGTGACATTCAGCCTCAAGAGAGGCTTTGCTTGAGAGTAGAATATTGAAGTATGTTAGCCTTTTGGGATGGCTGTTTATTCAGTCTCTGGAGCCTTTTGAAGTAAAGACTCCAGACCAGTGCAAGAACACTGTCTTTATCTCCTGCATTAATAAAAGATTACGAACTGTGACTCCAGATAACTCTCCTAAGAGTTGGTACTGAGTAGAGTAATTTTCCTGTGTCTAAAGGTCTACTGATAGGTTTGTTTGTTTTTCTTTAGACTCTGTTTACAGACCCAGCTCAGGTAGCTTACGTCCAGCAAGATGCCACAGCTCAACAGGTAAAAAAAAAAAAAAAACCCCAAAAAAACCCTTTGTACCATTTGGGACTAATATAGTGGCTGTCATGTTCCTGCAGTGTCCTTCTACCTTTATGCCATCTCTGAGTCTTTGTTTGTTTGTTTAATGTACACTTTCTAACTTCTTTAATGGAAACAAAACAAAACAGAATATAATACTAACACAGTGCTGTCAGTATATTGGAATAGCTTGTCAGTAAGAAGTGTTTGGTTAAGGAAGTTTTAAGAAGTAAGCCTATGCTACTGGGAAGATGAGACAGGACAATTGGCTGAGTCCTCCTGGTTGAGACCAGCCTGGGCAAAATAGTGAGTCTTTGTATTAGACAAACAAACAGGATATTTGTTCAATTTTCCAATAAAAGAATGACTTTTTTTTCTCACAGAGATCCACCTGCCTCTGCCTCCTGAGTGCTGGAATAAAGGTGTGCCCCACCGCCACCCGGCAAGAATGACATAAGTTTAAAAAGTGTCTTTTGATGGTGGTGGGGATCTGGTGTCACTATACTACCAGCACTTGGGAGGCAGAGGCTAGGGAGTCGCAGGCTGGAGAGTCTCAGGTTCTAAACCAGATTGAGCTACATAGCTAGGCTCTGAGTCAGGAGTGATGTGGAAAGAGAGACAGAGATTGGTGCAACATTATACCTTCTGAAAGCTGGCAAGTCTGTCACCATGGATACTCTTGGAGTTACTTGAAAGAGAAATTTCTTTTCCAGACAGCAAACACTTCCCCTGATGAAGTATGGTTCTAGAAGGTTACTGTCAACAGTAGCCTGAAAAAGACTGTGATGTGGAGTGTTTTGATGGACAAACCAGATAGTAGCAAGTGGCTTTCCTATAATGGAAGAGAGATGACTGTTTATTATATGCTTCCTAGTGCTGTATACTTTCTCTTGTGTCATATTGCATGAAGTATTCATCCCAGAAAATCAAACCCAAATATGACCAAGTCTGGAGAGTGTTCTGCAGCTGACAGGATGCACGGTAGACAAACTGAACAAGTCAAAAGGCATGCAAGACTTATTGGTAAAATCTAGCCATGGACTCCAGGAGAAATGGCCTGGGGTCTTTTTATTTTTATTTTTTGTTTTTTTGTTTTGTTTTTGTTTTTGAGATGGTCTCATGTATTCTAAGCTGCTGGGCTTGAGCTTACTATGGAGCCCAAGATGATTTTGAACTTCTGATCATACCTTCACTTCTTGTGTGCTGCTGGGATTACAGGCATGCATCATCACACTCAGTATATGTGTCCTGGGGATCAAACCCAGGGCTTCTGTGCATGCTGTGCACACATGTGTTAGCGGAGCTACATCCCAGGCAGATAACCTGTTTGGCTTTCGTTGTTGTTTGTTTTGTCTTAGTTTGTATAAGCATTCCCCACTATATCCCCTGACTTTTCCCACAAATAAGTTGCATGGGAAAAGAAGAGGAGGGGAACTAACAGTCTTGGATGTCTCAGTAAGTAAATGCTGTGTATGTTTTTCATTTGGATCCTGATTTGATAAAGTCAAGTGTAAAAAGAGAGGGAGACAATTTGGAAAAATAGTAGTACTAATGGATTTTTAATTATACTAAAGAATATTTCAGTTTTTAGAAATGATAATATTTAAACTGTAAAGGTCATTGTGTGTAAATACATACACACACACTGAACTATTTAAAGATAACAGCCTACATATATTGTGTAGGTTTTGCTTCACAAAAATTGTGAGAAGTAAAGAGTGCGGGAGATTGGTTGGTGTTTTGAGTCTAAATGGCACGTATAGGAAGTTTGTTGCATTGGTCTGTTTAATGCATTTGTCCTTATGAGTAAGAAAACAATGTGTTTGTTTGAGACTGTGTCTTAGTCATGTGGCCTAAGCTGGCCTCAAATATGTTATTCTTCTGCCTCAGCCTCTCATGGTCTGGGATTACAGATGTGAGCCACCATGCCTTGTTTAAGAAAACTATTGTGACAATTCTGTGTAAATTGCTTCTGTGGTATTGAGGAAATTTATATTCCTGCCAACTACATGAAAATGCCCATCTTCAACACTCTACTACTGGCATATTTACATTCTTTTTAAATTTTGCCAATCTGATATGGCAAATGATATTTTGTTGTTTTACTATTGAGACATGTTTTAATTGATGGGGTTGTTCCCATTTGCACCTCAAAGGGCCCTTCATCTTCCTCAATCTCCTGAAACAATCTGATCCTTTGATGTTTTGTATGAAAGGAAAGGTGTGCTTAGATAGTGCTGTGAACCCTGGTATTATAAGTTAGTGTGACTGTAGCTGTTGGCTTAGAGCCTTGCTTGGGTTTCTTCTTCATCCTCTTCTTCATTCTAGGATCAAGTTTAGGGCCTTGAACCTGTAGAACACATAATCTACCACTGAGCTACATCCCCATCTCTATCTGTCTCTGTCTCTCCTTCCTGCCTGCCTGCCTGCCTGCCTGCCTGCCTGATTCCTGCCTTCCTGATTCCCGCCTTCCTGATTCCTGCCTTCCTGCCTGCCTTCCTGCCTTCCTGATTCCTGCCTTCCTGCCTTCCTGATTCTTGCCTTCCTGATTCCTGCCTTCCTGCCTTCCTGATTCCTACCTTCCTGATTCCTGCCTTCCTGATTCCTACCTTCCTGATTCCTGCCTTCCTGCCTGCCTGCCTTCCTGCTTTCCTGCCTGCCTTCCTGCCTGCCTTTCTGCTTTAGCTAAAAGGTTTCTTTTTTGTCTTTAGTGATGGGAAGATCTGTTTGAAGCCCTTCTTATGTATTCATTCCTTTGTCTTTAGGAGAGGTACCAGTGATGTGCAGACATGGAAGCACTCACTCCTTTTTTTTTCCAAACTTTTTTTACTCAATTTTTTAAATATTTATTTATTTATTATGTATACAATATTCTCTGTGTGTGCCTGCAGGCCAGAAGAGGGTACCAGACCTCATTACAGATGGTTGTG
>LOJH01003366.1:0-12325 GCA_001685095.1 Ellobius talpinus | reverse complement strand
GAGTGAGTTCCAGGACAGGCTCCAAAGCTACAGAGAAACCCTGCCTTGAAAAACCATAAATAAATAAACAAATAAATAAAAGAAAAATAAAATAAAAACTTAACTTTTTCAAAGAATTTATGTGCTGGCTTCTGATTTCAGAAATAATTTTGGGGAATAATTGTTAGAACTTATGAACTCAATGACATAATAAAAATTATGCTACGATTCTATATGTAGATGAACATTGGTTTTTTTTATTCTTTTCCACTGATGGGGATTGAATTTGTGTACTTGTATATGACAGGCAAGCAGTCACCCCCTCACCTACACTCCCAGCCCGTGGGGTCTCCCTGTACAGCTCAGGCTGGCCTTAAATTAAGATTCTCCTAGTTTTCGTCTCCCTAGTACTGTTATTATAGGCATATTCCACTATGCTCAATTGACATAGAAGTTTGTTTGTTTGCATTAGAGTCTTTAAAAACACTTTTATGAATTCTTTGATAATTTCATGCAGTGCACTTTGATCATAGCCACTCCTACTTCCTCCCATTAGCTCTTTTCAGGTCGGCCTGCATCTCCCTTTAAAAAACAGTTAATAACCCATTGACTTCCATTTCTGCTGGGGCATGGGTATCCACTGGATTGTGGCCAGTCTACTAGAAATCACACCTTTAAGAGACAGGACCTTATGTAGCTCTGGCTGGCCTCCAACTCACTATGTACCTTAGAAATAACCTTGAGTTTCTAGTCTCCTCCTTCCATCTCCCAACTTCTGGGATTACAGGTGCATACTGCCAAGTGTAGCTTCTAACACATTTGTAATAAAGAAAAAGGCCTGAAAAGAATGCTTCTAGTTTGGAAATACCATTTTGCTCTCCCTCCATCCCCTCTTCTCTAGGTGCTAGGTATAGAACCACTGAGCTGCATCCTGAGTTCTGTTTTCTCTTTGGAAACAGCAAATAGAACTACAGGGGTAATGGTGGACAGAACCAAATTAGAATAATTAGGTATAATAAATAACCAAGGCTGGTGGATCTGGCTCAGTGGTAGAGTACTTGCCTAGCATAAGCAATACTCTGGATCTGATACCTAGTACTACAACAAAATAAAACAAGGCTGGGTGTGGTGGTGGATACTTTTAATCTCAGCACTAGGAGGCAGAGTTCAGTGCCAGGCTGGTCTGCATAGCTAGTTATAGCCCAGCTAGGGCTACATTGGGAGACCCTGCCTCAAAGAAAAAAGGAAGAAAAGAAAAGAAAAGAAAAGAAAGAAGGATCCCAATCAAGGAAGCAATTGAATGGAGATTTTTGTAATGCAGTTTATATGTTTACATGTAAAAATTGGAAGAGTGTTTTTCACATTCAGCCTCACTAGATGCATATGGAGAAATGCAGGATGAGACCTTATTTGGAAGAAACAAACAGTAAAGACCTGATAAAATAATTTCTCAATAATTTGAAAAGTTCTTAAAGGTCTCAAACTATAGCTTGGTGGAGAATGCTTGCCTACTGTGTGTAACATTCTAAGTTAGAATCCTCAGCATCACAGAAGATAAAATATGAGTTACTATCTTTGTTACTTTAAATTAGCAGAAATAAATGGGTTAGGTATAATGAAGATGAAGGTTTTAAAACACAGACATCAAGCCGGACAGTGGTTGCACACGCTTTTAATCCCAGCAATGGGAGGCAGAGGCAGGTGGATCTCTGAGTTCCAGGCCAGCCTGGTCTACAGAGTGAGTTCCAGGACAGCCAGAGCTACACTGAGAAACCCTGTCTCAAAAAACCAAAACCAACCAAACAAACAAACAAAAACCAGATACCAGGGTTTAGTAGACAGAGGCACTTAGACACAGGCCTGGTGACCTGAGTTCAGTTCCTAGATCCACAGAGTGGCAATATAGAACCAGCTCCTGAGGGATTTTCTGGCCTCTGTTGTACACATACCCCTCCCTGCACTTGAACACAGGTGTACACACATATACACACACTCACACACACACACTAAAATAAACAAATAAAACGGACTTTGGTTATAGAGTTACATTCCTTTGTAGACTATGAGTATTTGTGAGTCAGTACAAAAATATTCTTGTCCAAGTGAGACAAGGAAACAGTTACAAAAAAGATAAAACTAGATATATTAGAACACAATAATACTTTATTTCCCGACTCTAAGACATAACAGCTTTTAAGATGCTCCATTAAGAAAATTGTCAATTTTTCTCTTATAGTCCCTTCGTAAAATCAATAAAATGATTATTTCATCACTATCAAATAAGCTACTTTATATTTGATTAGAATTCAATTAAAAATTGTGCCCCACCAGTGCATGAGTAATTAGGCCCATTTAGCCCCAAGTACTGTTCTTTTAAGACAGGGTCTTACTGTATATGTCTGATGGCCTGTAACTCACTGTGTAGTAATTGGGCCCATTTAGCCCCAAGTACTGTTCTTTTAAGACAGGGTCTTACTATATATATCCAATGGCCCGGAACTCACTGTGTAGCCCTCCCATCTTCAGACTGCCTAGCTATCTTGTCACAGCCTCCCAGTGCTGGGATTACAGGCTAGCCCACAGTGTTGGACACCTGAAATACTTTCAAAGTAAGTATCACACTCTTGCTTCTGGAATATTTGCCCACACACTGCTGTCCTGTCTGCAAGGCTGGACACTGCATTTTCCCATTTGTTTGACTTTCTCCTGAATTGAATTGTGCGTGGAAATTAATGAGGTCTCTGATCAAACCATCAGGAACTTCCTGGCGATTCTGCTTGGTGCCTTAGTGAGAGCCAGCAGATGCTCACCAACCTTGTGTTGCTTTTAAGTTTTTATTTCTGACTCCGTTCTTGAGGGAAATGACAGGTTTGGGGGCTTTGATTGCATTGCTTAGCAATTGTGTACAAGTCACTGAGTTCAGGAGGAGGCGAGGACAGCCTAAGGGATCAGGCTAGGCCTGTGCAGAAGTGGGAAGCAGGCCACTAGCACTAGTTGCATCAAGGCTGTTGGGTGCCAGGGTGTGAGATACTTTCTGATTCTTCTTCTAACAACAGCAAAGTGCCCAGGTGATCTTTTTTGTTTTGTTTTGTTTTTGGCTCCTCCCCACAACACACACAGACAGGGTTTCTCTGCGTTAGTCCTGGCACTCACTCTGTAGACTAGGCTGGCCTCAAACTCAGAGATCCGCCTGCCTCTGCCTCCCACGTGCTGGGATTGAAGGTGTGCACTACTGCTGCCTGACAGGAAGTGACAAACTTCATAAAACTATAACCAGAGGGGCATAGTTAATTGTACACATTATACAAAATATTGTTCTATAGAAGTTCTCCTTATGTAAATACCCTCATATATTTAATAGATAAAATTATGCACAATTAACTCATTTAGCCGTTAATACATATTGTGTGTTTCCTACATTTAAAGATGACTCAGGGGTTAAGAGCACTTGCTGTTCTTACAGAGGGCCCAGGCTCAATTTCCAGCAACCACATGATGGTTCACAACTATCTGTAACTCCAGTTCCAGGGTCTTTGATAGTCTTTTCAGACAAAGCACACATGTGATATGCAGACAAAATAGTCATATACTAAAATAAACAGAAGAAAGAAGAAGAGGAGGAGGAAGAAGAAGAAAGACCACTATGGCAGAAATGGGAATTGCAAGGAAGAAGGGAGGGTAGTTAGAAGGTCAGGTGGTAATCTAGGCAAGAGATGGTATTGGCATGAATCTAGTAGCTGAAATGCTGTGCATAGATAGTGTGTCACATCTGAGGACAGTCCTTGATAAAGATACTGAAGCAAAAGGAGAAATAAAAGATACCTTAGGTTTGGGGCTGGAGAGATGGCTCAGCGGTTAAGAGCATTGTGTACTCTTCCAGAGGTCGAGTTCAATTCCCAGCAACCACATGGTGGCTCACAACCATNCACAACCATCTGTAATGAGGTCTGGTGCCCTCTTCTGGCCTGCAGGCATACGTGAACACAGAATATTGTATAAATAACAAATAAATAAATAAATAAATAAAAAGATACCTTAGGTTTTAAGTCTAAGTACCTGTTGGGAGGTACAACATTTAAAATTGGAGATGGTAAAGGCTGGCAGCAGTTGAACACTTTGCTAGTGCATACAAGGGATTGCATTCCCAGCACTACAGAAACAAAACAGCAAAAGCCATTCTTGCTTAAATATTAGAGATAAAGCTAAGCATGGTGGTACAAACTTGAAATCATAGCTCCTCAGCAGGCTGAGGCAGAAGGATTACAAGTTGGAGACCAGTCTGAGCAACATAGTGAAATCCTGTCTAAAAATAAAAATATAAAAGGGCTGGGGATGGGGCTCAGCAGTAGACTGTTTGCAAAGCATGCACAAATTCCTGGGTTCAATCTTCAAATCCACATAAATGGCATATGGTACATAAGCCTATAATCCCAGCACTCAGGATCTAGGAACAGGAGGATCAGAGATTCAAGGCCATTCTCAACTACTTATTGAGTTTGAGGCCAGCCTGGGGGGAGAAATGAGACTCTGGGGGGAAAAAAGTAAAAAAATTAATAATAATAATAATAAAATAAAGAAAATAAAAAGAAGAGAGATTTAGGATTATTAACATGGAGTTAGTTGAAAATGGGTATGACACCAGGGGAAGCTAAGAGGACTCAGGGTTTAGGCTAAGCTTTGAGAGGCAGCAATATGTAGAGGGACAGGGCTGGAGGAAGGTGACAGCCAGGGAGAATGAACAGAAACAGAAGCTAAGGGGACAAAAAGGAAGACCAGCCCCAGGAGAACACAGGAGATTTTGATATAGTCCCACCCACGGTTCCAGCGTTAAGCCGAGTGACAGTGTCTGTGATTACAGTTGTATAAAAACCCATATTTAAATGTAGAACTTTAAAAGGATGTTTTATTTGGTAAAGATACTAAGCCTTGTGAAATTTTTAAATAACAAAAACACTTTTTAAGGAGGAAGAAGAAAACAGGCAATGCATCCGGATCCTAGATGTCCTGATGGGTCCATCTGTCCGCTAGGTATTGTGGGGGCCCAATGTGGCTGCTGTTGTTAACGGGTGTGTTAGTGAAATGCCCACATATGCAGGCAGGACACGTCATTTAAGCATGCAAAGCACAGCTGGTGACATCTGTTGGGTCTTGATGGTGTCCTTGGTTCTTACAGGTGTGGTATGCTGCATCCTATGCTGAGTTCGTGAACCAGAAAATCCATGACATATCTGAAGAAGAAAGGAAAGGTGCCTGGTCTTTTGCGTGTGCCTTTTTACATGAATATAATACCGTTATGTAGCATCTGATTTTCCCATCTCAGTGTTTCTCCCAAGAGTAGGTTTCTCAGAGCTGCACATCTCCATTTAATCCTAGGATCAAATTACAATGACAGCGTTGCATTTCTTCCCTGAGTACTAGAAAATAGTATTTAATATAATGAAACCCTCCCATTATCCATTGAGAACCTTAGAGTCAGAGGAAGATTCCCATCTGAAATTAATCATATCTGAACACATAGCAAGGAATGAACTGACCTTGTTTTTATTGTAAATGTGATAATGTGAAGTATAATATACCTACAGAAAGGTACACAAATAATGAAGTGTGTCCCACTTGGTTAATTTTCACAGTGAACACACCTGCGTAAAAAATCCCCAAGCGTCTTGTCCTGATTTCCAATATTCCACACTAACTGCTTATTAGTGAATTGTTCATAAACGATGTTGCGCTACATGCACATTTTTTTGTGTGTTTGGGCATCTTTTACCTGAATATACTCTTTTCTTTGTTTCTGGAGCTGGGAACTGAACCTAAGGCCTTGGGCTTGCTCAGCAAGCGTTCTACCACTGAGCCAAACCCCTAACCTCTAGGCGAACATAGTTTAAAAATACATCCACATTGTTATCTAGAATGTTAATTTTTGTATTATCAATGCTGTTAGTCTCTCTACTTCTGACTGTGTAACAGTTTGCCTGCCTTGTTATAGATTTAGTTTTATGGTGGTCAGTACTCAGAATTAGGTCACATTTCATAGGCGAAAGGGTTGAAGGCATAGTCTTCCGTAAGACTCACTTCAGACACCAGCTCCAAGGTTCTGTGGTTCCCAATGGCACTCATACTTCTAGCCACAATTTATGGGACTCCCCATATCCTTGTAGGCTTCATTATTTATTAGAATGAATCATGGGACCCGGGAAAGTACTAAAGTCAATGATTAGAGTCTTATAATAAAGGCTATACACCAGGATCAGCCAAATAAAGAGACATACAGAGTCTCAGAATGAAGTATTTGTGTCCCCAAGACATAAGCCCTCCTGGGGTAGTGATGTGTTGTGTCCAACCATAAAGGCTCAATGTTGTCCAGAGCTTTTATTGAGGTTTTATTTTATAGGCATGACTCATGGAATGGCTGGCCATGTGACTGAACTCAATCTCTAGGTTCCCTTCCCTGACTTGTCTGAGACTGGCACCAGCAAGCTCAAAGCACTGAAATTCTAATCATAGAGTCCTGTTTTTCTAGCCAGATCAGCTCCCACCTTGAGCCATCTTAGGATAAAGTCAGGTAGTACTAATGAAAACAATGAACGCCCTATCATTCAGGAAATTCCGATGACTTAGAGGTTATTTCCAAAGGACCAGGCATAAGGGCAATCAGATTTTTTTTCCAGCATACAACTGTTGGCAGTTTGTGACTGTGTTGAGTGCAGCTGTATTTACTCGTGTGTGTGTGTGTGTGTGTGTGTGTGTGTGTTTTAGGGGTGTCTGTGCACACTCTGGTTGGCTGTACAGCTAGGAAAGGGATTGATACTGGGTCATGGAGGGTGCACATAATTCAGGCTTGGAAGGTAGGGTTGGACATTTGCTAGATTGTATTGGACATTGACGTTTGTTATGATAAGGCATTCCCTTAATTATGAGACTTAGGTCTGAACCAGGAAGTTATCTAAACAGATCTCCTTTATAGATTTTTTTTATGTGTCGAGGGTGGTGTGATAGTGTGAATCCTTTGATGTTTTACACGAAAGTTGTAGAGGATAAGACCCTAAATACCACTTCTCTGCTGAACTTCAGCCTCTGATTTGGTAACAAGAAATTAATTCAAATAGTAGTTGCTGTCTACAGTGAAATAAGATGGTGGAGATAGCAGGAGCTGTATCTTCCTGGTGTCTGTTGATCACAGCCATAAATTATGATTTCTCTCTCATGACTGTAGTCCTCCGAGAGCAAGAGAAGAATTGGCCCTGCTATGAGTGCAATCGCCGGTTCATCAGCTCAGAGCAGCTGCAGCAGCACCTCAATTCTCATGATGAGAAACTAGACGTGTTTACCAGGTAGGAATATAAGGCAAAGATTCGCAGACTTGGTTCTTAATGGTTCTCAATCATTGGTGGATGTGTGAAATATGTGTGTATGTGTGTGCACACATATGTGGGGGGGCACATGTGTGTGTGTACACAATGCATGTGTGTACAGATAACCAAGTAGGCTGCTGAATACCTTGGGAAATACCTTCTTTATTTTCTATTTATTTTTTTCCATAATAACCCATACCTGCATTAGGAGATTCTTTTACCCTAGTTAAGTCTCTTTTAACTAGATTCTGAATTAGGAATGTTTTTTAACTGTTTATTATTATTTTTATTTTGTATCTATTTGTGGCTTGCCTGTGCACCATATGTGTCCTCTGGCAGAGACCAGAAGAGGGCGTCAGATCCCCTGGAATTGGTTTACAGACCTTTATTGGCAGTCATGTGGGTCCTAGGGATTGAATCCAGGTGCTCTGGAGGAACAGTCAGTGTTCTTAAGAGCAGTCAGGAGAGCCAGTGCTCCAGCCCCCCGGCCCCCCAAATTGGGAATTCTTAAGGCAGCAGATACATTTGAAGTAATATGCATCCCTGATTTTCACACTTTTCTCACTCCTATGATTTCTTCACAAGAATAAATTATATGCTTAATTACACTATATAAAAAAGAGACAAGGGAGAGTCATGTAGGATAAAGTAGGCAAGAGCCAGATCAGATGGTACAAAATTTAAACTTACTGAAAAGTATGATGGATGGCCTTCAGGGTACGTTGAGGACCTCAGTCTAGCTAACACAGGGAGTCTTGCTAGAGTTTATTGAGCAGGTCAAGTGAGACTTATTTAGAGAAGGGTGGAGTAAAGGGACAGGTCCACTTTTACAGGGTTTGGAAAGAGGCGCTGACATAAAACCATATTTAGAAAAATGGGCAAAAAGATGTCTTGGGAGGAACAATGTAATTGCCTGCAACACTGAGTACCCATCTTAGGTTTACGGTCACAAAATAGGAAAGAGAGCACAGCAAGTGTGTGTGCTGTTTTCCAGCTACGACAGTACCAGTAGAGAGAGGGCCGGGAGCTGAATGACACAGGCTTGTGGTTTCCTTACACACATCAACACAGGGGACATAAACGCAATAGGGGTGGGGATCAAAAGCAAACAGTGATAGTGGTAGATGGCTCTGGGAGTGTGTGCTGTGGAAGAGAGGGGACAGGGCTGGGAGTGGGTGCTAAAGATGGAGATGCGGACAGCGAGAAGATAATTTCAGGTGGACAGTGCATGGACTTGGGATAATGGAACTTTATACTAAGAATGACAGCGGCGAGGCTATGACCGCAGGAGGGGACAACACAATGCAATTCAAGTCACTCAGGTTTGAGTATCCCTAAAAGTGTGTCCATGGCGTCACTGTAACATTTTATACCACACTCTGACTTTTGGTTTGTAGGCCTACAGTCTCTGCTAGATCTCGAGGGCAACAGCTGTCATGTATATTGTGATGTCTCTGGTGCTTTGCATAGTGTATGACACATAGACAAAATGTTTACTAACTACCTGTTAAAATAAATTTGTCACAACCAGGAAAGTTCCAATTTTGGATATATTCTACTAACAATGAGCAACTATCAAGTTTTTATGTGTAATAATGGCATCATGTTTTTATATGCATGTATACATATGTAGAATTGTTAGGATTTGGAGATGCTTCCGGAGGTACTTACAGATAAAAGGATGCCTGAAATTTAATGGGTATATATGTAGGGAAGTAGTGGGGATATAAATAGCATAAGATTGCTCATAAGTCTTAAAATTGAGTATGAATATATTGGCTCATTCTTCTTTTCTCTCCATTTACCTATATCTAGAATTTTCCATAATAAAGAATCTTTTAAAAGTTCCTGGAGTCCAGGTGAGGTGTCAGGTGCCTGTAGTGACAAGTCAGTTGGAGACAGAGGCAGATCCCTTCAGCTCAGGAGTTTTGGGCCAGCCTAGGCAACATAGTAAGACTCCATCTTAGAAAAAGCAAATAAGAAAAAAAATCCTGGAAAATATATATTTGTTTAATAGCTGCATGGAAGAGTGAAACATGATCTTATTAATATTATATGAATCCCCCACACTGTGTTAGCTCTTCATTGCTATGACAAAATAAATGAGAAAAATAATTCAAGGGGAGAGGATTGTTTTGTTTGTAAGTTCAGTCTTCTGTGGTGGAAAGGGCACAACAGAGCAGAGCTGTTCACCTCACAGCGAGAGGATGCCTGTCCTAGTGACTTTCTCCTTTTTAGAGCATTGAGACCCCCAGTGTGGAGGATGGTGCTCTCTGCATTGAGAGCAGCTCTCTCCTACTTAGTAAACCCTCTCTGGAAACAGTCACACACACAACGAAGGTGTGCTTTGTGTCCTACGTGCTTTTCAGTCTAGTCAGGTTGACAGTTGGGGTGAGCCAGCACACATATCTTCCAAAATAAGTTTATAATGCTCTTTCTGATTCCACTTGCCCCACTCCTTGCCTCAACCAGGGCCTCTCGCATGTTGAGCAAGTGCTCTGCTGCTGGCTACAATCCAATCTCTCTCTCTCTCTCTCTCCCCTCCCCTCCCCTTCTCCCTCCTCTCATTGTTTTGAGATACAGTTTGATATGGTCCAGGCTGGCTTTGAACTTATTATGTGACTAGGGGTGATCTTGAATTTCCGATCCTCTTTCTTCCACTTCTTGAGTGTTGGAATTATAAGTGTGTATCCCCATATCTGGCATACACAGTCCTGGGTGTGCTAGACAAGCATTCTACAACTAAACTCCATCCCCAGCCCAGGAGGCTCATCTGATAGGGACCCTTTGCCTATTGGGACTCAGTTACAGGGGACTTTTTTGTTTGTTTTTCGAGACAGAGTTTCTTTGTGTAGCCCTGGCTGTCCTGGAACTGGCCCTGTAGACCAGGCTGGCCTCAAACTCACACAAAAGATCCACCTGCCTCTGCCTCCTGAATTCTAGGATTAAAGGTGTGCACCATCACTGCCTGGCTAGGGGACTTTTTAAATTTGTTGTTGGCTTGTTCAAGAACAGTTGAATTAGGAATTTGTTTTGACTATCTAGAAAGCTGTGGAAAACAGGACTGTTATTTGAATTTAGCCAATTTCTGGGAAGGAATAGGAGCCGAGGCAAAAGAGAAAGAGAAGAATGGACTGAATCCTTGGAGCCAGCTATAGGGCAAGCATGCCCTGTCCTGTTTGCGTCTTTCACCTCCTTTCAAAAGCAAAATGTTGTCAGCTTTTTTTTAGCCCTTATTTTCTCCCAAATTTTTAAGACATCTCTGGTTTGTAGAGAAAAGATGAGAAATGTCAGGAATGCACATTAGCAAAACAGTCGTTTCCATCAGAAAAAAGAACCAGGAGCAGTGATACAGTGAGAAGAACTAAGACCAACCTAGGGAGTGATGCTGTGGGGTGCCATGTGGTGCTGATGTAACCCAGACTCTTGTCCCCAGAACAAGAGGTAGAGGACGGGGTCGAGGCAAGAGGAGATTTGGCCCAGGTCGGCGGCCCGGGCGTCCTCCAAAATTTATCCGCTTGGAAATCACCAGTGAAAATGGGGAAAAGAGTGACGACGGGACACAGGTACTGGGGGTCTGAGGGCTCCTCTGTAGACGCTTGCTTGGGGAGTCCTCACTGTGCCTAGATTGAAATACCTTTCTGGTGTTTACAATCTTGTCTTAGAGTGCTGTCCTGTTAACTAAAGTAGGATTGGAACAGTGGAATTTTTGTTGTTGTGTGGGTTGTTTGTTTGTTTGTTTTGAGACAGGGTTTCTCTGTGTAGCCATGGCTGTCCTGGAAATTGCTTTGTAGACCAGGCTGGCCTCAAACCCACAGAGATCCACCTGCCTCTGCTTCCCGAGTGCTGGGATTAAAGGCATGCGCCACCACTGCCTGGTCCAAAAACTGTGTTTTCAAGGGTTGCTTATAATACAGATTTAACTTTGCTGTCCTAAAGATTTGAAATTGACTGGAGGTGTTCTGGGAGGGCTTTGCTTACTTAACCTGTTAGAGCGACTGATATTCCAAAAAGAGTGTGTCAGTTTCCTTGTTCTGGGACCAGAGATGTCTTTCCGTTTTGGATTCTGCACTCACTTATCTAGATAGTCAAAACAAATTATCTCAGAGGGAGAGTATTATTTTCTGCATCATAATGCTAATCAGTTTTTAAAAAATTGTAGCTGGGCTAGGCGGCATATTCTATAGTCCTAGCTGCTCAGGAAGCTGAGGCAGGAGGACTGTTTCAGCCTAGGAGGTTTTGGCCAGCCTAGAAATGTAGCAAGACCCTATCTCTTAAGTAAATAAATAGCAATGATTTTGAATTTGAGCCAATAGTCCCTGTATTACTGATCTTTATGTAGATAGGGAGGTAATTCCTGGCGTTTGCAAAATTCAGGACTTGTTGCATTTCCCCACAAAGGAGCAGTTCGATGAGGCTGAACCAGCTGCCCTGAACGGACTGGATCAACCAGAACAAGCGTCCATCCCAATCCCCCAGCTGCCACAGGAAACCCCATCTTCTCTGGAGCAGGAACCAGAAACGCACACCTTGCACCTGCAGCCACAGCAAGAAGAGACTGTACTGCCTGCCCAGACCACTTTGACAGCGGATGACATGCGCAGGGCCAAACGCATCCGAGTAAGTGGGCAAGTACGCAGTCATTGGCTGGCTGGTTATCCTCCTCCTCCTCTTGGCCAGCTCTCTCAAGGCTTTTGTTGACCATTCACTTTGGAATCTTGCGTCTAGCCTTCTAAATGCCCTTTATATTGCCTTATTTTGCAAAAGTGCTTTTCTCAGTGTTTCTGTTCATGGCAAGCTGACATGGCTGTCCTAGAGTCGGTCAACATAGCTATGACACACAGAGGCCTGCATTTGGGCAGCTCATAGACTAGTATACTTAAAATAGGAGAGCTCCCTATATTTCTGAATTCAAAATTTCAAGATAGGTACTTAAGTATATTTAACTACCATAATTATTTCTATTTTACTTAATTTCCTTCCTTCTTTCTTTC
>LOJH01003365.1:25217-39258 GCA_001685095.1 Ellobius talpinus | reverse complement strand
TTTGTTTTGACAAAAGGTCTTACTATATAGCATTGGCTAGCCTGGAACTCACTATGTAGACCAGGTTGGCCTCAAACTCAAGAGTTCCATCTGCTTCTGCTTCCCCAAGTGCTGAGATTAAAGGTGTGCAACATTATGGCTGGCCTGTTAAGAAATTTAATAAACTCCATACTCCTAGTGATCCCTCTCAGTGTCTCTCTGAATCCCTTCCACTGGGAAGGTGAAAAGTGTTCAGGGGCTGGGCCAGGGTCCCCCACCCTTTTTAATGTGCCTTCCTGCCAAGCTGTCTTTAGCTCCAGGCCTTGAAAGAGAGACAGGTGAGGGACAGCAAACAAACCCCGCTGGAAGAAAGATCCTGGACCAAGGTCTGTGATGCCAAGAAAGAAAAGGTTCTTATCACTTATACCTGAGCGGCCTCCCAGTCCTCCGCTGAGGGCGGGTGGGACAGGTGGAGCCCTGGTGTGACTCAGCACCTCCAGTAAGTCAGAAGTCCATGGGATTTCCCAAGTTTCTCCCCCTCATGTCCCTTGGGACCCTTGGATCTGCTCTAAGAGTTCCTAGTGAGGATGTCCATCCAGCTGGAAGAAGGAAGGGTAGAGGTCTGGAGGACTAACTTCCCCAAGCCACATAAATGTCCCCTCCTAGTCTGGTCACAGCTCAGACGGATTCCTGGGGAAGGAGTGGAAGAATGGGGGTGGCTTTCCCAAAGAGCCAGACCCCCCAACATTTGCCCCAAGATGGGTCTGATCATGGCTCCCATAGAGAATACGGCCGTATTTTGTATTGTTCTGCTGTCTCTGAAGCCAGCTCTATTTATTTTAGTGTTTTTCTTTTCTTTCCTCTTCTTTTTTCTTTTCGTTCTTCAAGACCCGGTTTCTCTGTGCAATAGCCCTAGCTGTCCTGGAACCAGAGATTTGCCTGCCTCTACTTCCTGAGTGCTGGGATTAAAGGCGTGCGCCACCACTACCCAGCTATTTTAGTGTTTTTCAAGACAGGGCTTCTCTGTAACAGCTTTGGCTGTCCTGGAACTCACTGTGTAGACCAGGCTACCCTCAAACTCAGAGATCTCCCTGCTTCTGCCCTGGAGCGCTGGATAAAAGGCACACATCACCACCACCAGGTGATTATTTTAAGTTGTAAGGCATGGGCTTACTTTGTAGCTTAAGCTGACCTAGAGCACAGACTGTGACCCAGGCAGGCCTGGAGTTCATGTAGATCCTGCTTCTCCTCCTGAGTGCTGTTTCTACAGGTGGGAGCCATCATGCGCTGCTTTTTGTTTTTGTTATTGTTACATGACGTGATAAGCTATTTCTGGGCTCTTTGTTCCTGTACAGGGTTTCCCCACAAATCCAGCCAATCCCTCCCTTCCTTCCTCTCTCACACTCTGTCCTGGGATCCACATGTCCTCAGGAATTCCGAGAAACTGAGCAGCTGTAGCTTGAGGGTTGGGCTCTGAGCAGGGACAGTTTGCTGGCATGTGACTGTGACTCAGAAGCCTGATAGGTGCGGAGCACATAATGCCATTGGCTCTTTTCTGTCCTGCCACCGCTTTATGAAGGAGAGAGATTTGGAGAGCCAAGTTCAAGATTAGTTAGCTGGGTAGCAGCCAGACTGGGCAGAGGCCAAGTCAGATTCCTAGAGCTCTTCACATCACATGGCCAAGTAATCTACAAACCCTTTCCTCCTCAAGAGTCACAGCATCATCATTAGCAGATGTAAGAGAAGAAGGGCCCGGGTGAAGCCTCCACTGGCCTGGAGGAAAAGGAGTTTTAAACCATGGGCCCATGATTAAATGCATTATAACAAAAATGGGATCCTGAAACCCATTCTATATAATATATGCTAATAAAATTTTTAGAAAGTAAAAAAATGCTTTCTTTTGAATTAAGTTTGCCTTTATTTCTGCTGTGTGTGGGCTAAGCATGTAGAGGTCAGAGGTCAACTTTTCTCCACTGTGGCTCTGAGGACTGAACGGGGGTTACAAAGCAAGTGCTTTTACCTGCTACGGCTGAGCTGTCTTTCTGACTGTACTACTGTCTTTTAGCTTCCAGCAGGAGAAGCAGAGAATAAAAAAGCCTGTCTCAGGCTGGCCCTCCTACCTTGCTGGCACTGGGGTCTAAATCACTAATGGAAACTTCTTGGGACCCTGGTTATAGGTCCTGTTTGGCTGCTGTGGTCCTGGGAAAAGCAGGTACTCTGAATCTGTTTGGGAGATTTCTCAGAATGGTGAGTGGGCTAGTCCCTTGATGCAGCTCAGTAACAGACTGGAATATGACACAGGATTTAGGGGAGGTCTGCAAAGGGGCAACTACAGGTTTCAGATTTCACCATGAGCTTGAAGACTGGGAGGCTGGGAGACACCTCTCTCCTGGCTGATGCCTAAGATCTGGGAAACTAAGGGAATGTCACTTATGGTTGGAGACTGGCCAGGGATGTCTGGATACTGATGGCCTCTGACTTAGCTGCTGTAGAGTTAAGGTTGGCTGATTAACGACATTTCAGTCTTGCGTATGTGTACATGGATGATTACTATCTGCTTGGTTTTCTTTTTTAACTTTGAGACAGGGTATCATGTCATCAAGGCCGACCTCACATTCACCAATTACCCAAGGATGAACTTCAACTTCTGATTCTCCTGCCTCCATCTTCCAAGTACTGGGATTATAGGTGTGTGTCACCACACCTGGGTTTATGACGCCAGTGCTGGGCTTTGTGTAAGACTGGCACACTACCAACTGAGCTGTGTATGTTTTAAATCTTCCAGAAAACCAACACATGGGACATCATGGTTCCAAGGTTTTAAAGATTTTTACTTAAAAGATTTATTTTCATGTTTGACTGCATGCATGTACATACACCAAGTACATGCCCGGTGACCCTGGAAGCCAGAAAGAGGATGTCAGATCCCCGTAACTGGAGTTACAGATAGTTTTGCGCTGCCATGTGAGTGCTGGCAATCAAATTCAGGTCCTCTTCAAGAGTACCAAGTGCCCTTATCCACTGACCCACCTTTCCTAGCCCTTGTTTCTATTATTTTAAATAGTATGCATCTGTGTGAGGGCAAATACACCTGTGGGCAGCACCACTCAAGTTCCAATGCTTTGAATGTCAACTCCAAATTTCTATATAGGTACAGAATTGTCGAACTTGGGGGCTGGAGAGATCGTTCTGTGGTTAAGAACACACATGACTCTCACAGAGTGCCCTAATTAAGTTCCCAGCCCCCGTGTCAGGCAGCTCACAATTGCCTGTAACTCCAGCTTCAGGGGGTTCTGACATCTCTGGCCACTGCTGGCACCTGTAGGCACATTCACATACCTGCCCCCCACATACACAACATTTAAAATAAAGTGGACCTTAAAGAATTGTGGAACTTAAACTTTTGGTTGACAGTTTTCCTCTCTCCCCTGTATCTGTGTCCCTCTCATTTCCTAGCTTCTTGAGGCCATGACAAAGCTAGTGAGGGCTGTAAGGTGTCCATACCAGAGGGCTGTCTCTTACTATTAGGAGGTGTTTGGCTGCTTACCAATGATTAGGAAACAGTCTTTATAACATAGCCACCACGCAGTCTGGGAGACCAGACAGAGGTAGCTTGAAAATAGATCTCTGAGTCATGATTCACAGTTAAAATCTATTCCATAAGAGGGAGGAAGAGTAGAATGTAATTCCCTATGCGCATGTTTTACGGCCTTCTGTCAAGAGGCCTCTCAAGGGAAACACCTTTCTGGAGTTTCAGTTTTCCAGAGGAGGCCACTTGCTCTTCCTTCCCCTGGGCCATGAGGGAGGTAGCCCCCACCACACCTCTCCAGAGCCTGAGCCCCCTTGCTTGGAGGCTTCTCGTGGAACGGAGCCTCCATACCTACGCCCTTCCCTAAACCTTGCCTCTCCAGCAAGGTACAAGTGGAGAGAAGGGAGCCCGGGATGCATGGGTGTACGTTTCACACGTCTGACATCTGACTTGTACAGCTGGAAGGCACGTACATCCCAAGGTCTGCAGTAGACCCAGGACGTGCTCCCCAATGACAGCTTCAACTCTTCACTCGCACAGGGCCGCTCTCCTCTCAGCTCTTAGGACAGGAGGCAGCTGGGCGGGTGGAGGCCAGGAATGGTGGTTTCTTGGGAGGAAAGTGTTTCTGGCTGCCTGCCTAAAGCTACCATTTCCTGCCACCTGGGGTTGTTGTAAAGCTTGGCCACAGTCCACCTGGTTCTCAAGTTTACTATGTGAAAACTCGGGGGTAAAAAAGATGGCTGGGCCCAGGTGTTCACGCAGCTCCAGCTCTGTTTCCTTGAGAGTCTAGGGTCCCAGTAATGTCTGTCCCTCCTGAGGTAGCTCTTTACTTCTTTTCTCCTCCCATTACACATGGGCCTCGGCTAGCCGGCCTTCTCTCTGGAAAAGCTGGTGGCTCAGCTGTTTTGACTGCTCACCCTCTGAACCAGTAACTGCCATCTTGAGGAGTTCAGTCACACCCCTTTGCAAAAAACCCGCATCTGTTAGGTTTGTGGATTCAGGCCCTTGGGGAGGGGTAGGAGGAGTCACATGACCCTCACCCAGCCTTTGCCTACCTGTTGTATAAAACTCTGTCTTACTTGCCGGTGGCCTGGGTTGCCTCTGGCATGGGGGAGGGGCTAGTTACACAGGTGGGGGAGTCTAGGGGAGGGGAACGCCATCTCCATGGCTACAAAGAAGCCCTCACCTCTGCTGAGTAGAGGCTTTCCAGATGCAGTCTCTTTGGGGGGGGGCAAGCACCCAAACCCCTGTAAGTAACCTAAACTCTGTAATGAATTAACGCACTACTTTCCCCGAATGAACTTTGGTGGAATCCTGCCTTGGGTTGACATTGATTGGAACCTTAAGAATTTGAGCAACATCAGCCTTTTTTTTTTTTTAAAAGACAGGTTCTCTCCACAAAGTCCTGGAACTTGCTTTGTAAACCAGACTGGCCTTGAGTTCACAGAGATCACCTACTTCTGCTGCTTGAGGGCTGGGATTAAAGTGAAAGGTCTGTGCCACCATGCCCTGATGCGACACCAGTCCTAAGGGGCTGGTTCCGACTTGCTTGGCATTACTCAGTGCTTCTTGTTAAGCAGGGTGCTGCAGAGAATTTCTCAAGAGCTAGCTCCTGATGGCTGCGTCAGGACAACACAGAGGGTTCACAATCACAAACCAAATGAAAAGCTATATTCTTTGAGCAACCCTGTCTGTATACACTCATCTATAAGATGCACGAATGACTTGTGTAGATATATGGAAATGTGTCTCGGCTCAATGCCCAGAGAAGAAAAATGGCTTCAGAAATAGTCTTTATTTCTTAAAAAAAGAAAAAACTTTATTGCGCATAAAACAGACCGTTCCCTCTTGTGGGTCGTTTCTTTTTAATGTGATACTGGGGATTGAACCATGGCCTTATGCATGCTAAGCACACATTCTACCACTGAGCTATATTCCCAGCCCGATACTTGTTGCTCCGCCCCCACTCTTTCCTCTCCTGTCCCAGTGAAAAATGTCTTATCTTTTAAAGTCTATAGTTGCTGGTCAAAATTATCTTAGGATGGCTGCTGGAGGGAGAGGCCCTTTATCAACTGAGCAGGGTTAGAACCTGGGGTTCTGGCCTGGCTCTCACTGGGGAGCGGGGGGGGGGCAGTCTTCTGCCTGCCCTTTAGGGGTAGAGGCTGGTGCCTCATGTACTATCCGTAGCCTTGAGTTTGAGCTCACTCAAACACACTCTAGCATCTTATGCATTTATGAAGTGTGTGGCTATATATACCCTCTCTTCCCGGCCTTCAAGTGAAGACGTAATTCCTGGGAAGAACATCTGACTAGACCTGCATGCATTTCCAGAGGTGGAGAACACTTCCTGTCTCGAGTCCCCGGACCGCTGAAATCGACGTCAAACTAGTGGTTACAAACTGGGAGCCAAAAAAAGGTGCTCTATGAGAACCCCAAGTCCTCATGCTGCTGCGACTGGAGAGCTGGGGAATGTCTCCCAGGCTGGTGGATTTCTGCCCCCTTCCTAGTGACTGCAGGAAGCAGTGTGTGCTTTGGAAAGATCAACAGGGTCGTGGCTGACCAGGACAGAGGTGGGAGGGGATACCCACGAGGCCACAAGAGGTGCTGTGTGCCCCTGCATCCTTCTTGAGTCACTCAGGAAATGGGTTCTTTCTTGTGGGTTAGCAGAAATGACAGGGCTGAGCTTCCTGGGATTGCCAGTGGCACTGGGGAGGCAGACAGGGTTAAGAAGGCCACACAGGCGATAAAGGTCCTGTCCAAAGTCCGGTTTGATTGGCAGATTGTGACTGAAAAATGGAATCCAGAACATCCTCCTCTCCTCGTTTCAGACAGAGAATAAAAATAGCAGTAATGCCATGTCAGCGACCAGGAACTGATGACTTCAGAGCTGCAGTGGTTGCTAGCAGCACACCTGTCTTCCCACAGGAGAGATGGCAGCTTTTGCACGAGGAGAAGGGGTGAGACTGCTGTTTGCTCCTCTGGAGTTAGATGGATGTTCAAGTTGAGGCACAGTGTGGTTCCCACAGGAAGTCCAGGGTGAGTGTGGGCCCTTGGCAGGCTTGAAGGGCGGCCAGGGATGGCATATCTTCTTCCCAAGCTCCTCCCACCAGGTCCAGCTGGCATGCCCTTTTCCAGATTGGTGTGGCACCCATGCACTGGTCCATGGAAAGAGAAGCACCCTGGCCCCCATCACTAGTCTCTGGGTGAACCACAAGAAATGAGCAGTTTGGCTTATGGAGCTGGTTACATGGTGCTTGTTGGCTCTTGCCAGGCCAAGAAAATCCTAGTACAGGCAGGGAAGGTCAGAGTGGCCAGTGTGCTGAGAGGCCAGCGCACACACTCCCCTCCAGCTGGACCAGGGCATTGCCATCAGCCAGCCTGAGTACAAGGTCACACTCCACTTGGTCCCAGCCAGCGTGAAGAGGGGCTACCCTCCACCTTTAACATCTGTACAGGAAGTAAAACCTTGGCAGCAAAACTGGGCAAAGTAGGTTCAGCAGAGCCACGATTCCAAGAGCAGAGGCCACAGCAGCCGGTCTGTCTCCAGGCCTGGCCTCCTAGTGCTGAAACGCGTCCTCACAGAGAGGCAGCTCCCCTGTAGAAGTTCAGTGCTAGCAGGGACAGGGTGCTGGGTGGAGGAGGGGACAGAGAATCTGTGAGTAAGGACCCACAGGGCTTTGAGCTGCTCCCTGGTGCCAACCAGGTCAGTAACACTATCAAGACGGCTAATAAATAGATGCATGTAACAAGATCAGGTCAGTTTTGCATCAGGGGTGCACTGGCTGCACAAAGACCTCCAAGTCAATTCCTACACGCAGGTGACAGGCAATCAGTGTCTCTAGTAAAGGTATAAAAACGAAGTTGCTTCCTTTCAAGTATTAAAAAAAATAAGTTAATTGACAAAAAGGGTCCGAAGTGGCTGAGTGTCTCTGGTCAGGTTGTCAGTTTCATTTCGATGTGCAAACACAGAAAAATGCTGAGGAGAGCCATCTCCTGTACTGCTGTGGGTGCCGACCAGGGGTGGCACCTGTCTATCAATGAGGGGAGAGGAGGTCGACATGTAAGGTCTCCCTCAGCTCTCCCACAGTCAATACTTTCCAGTGTCAAAATCGTTGTGAGCTAAAAACAAAACACAGCAATCCATGGGCCTCAGGCCACTGCCCATGTGAGAGGCCTGGGGAACTTGGCCACTGGGAATCCAGTGTGTGGCGGGGCCGGGGGCAGAGCCCTCCTGCGCCCTCCTAACTTGCATAATGAACCTGCCTACTGTCTAGCTTCCCCTGCAATGGGAGGGTGGGCATCACTCTCATCACCCCCATGGGTGCTGCTCCCTGCTGGATCCCCTCCATCCACAGCTTCTCTGTAGATGCTTCTGCACTTTCTTTGGTGGTGCTTCAGGAAGCATGAAGACAGTAGCCACTTACCTCTTCAGGTGCTCTGGGTGGCAGTGGCTCTGAAGAGGAGTCACTTCCCTCTCTTACCAGCAGAAGGAAGGAAGAGGTGCCAGGTAGCAAGCCCTCAGGGACCTGCAGGAGTGTCCCCTGTGGCACGTGTCAAACACCGGTCTCCTCCCTCCTGAATGGGAAGTCCCAGGAGGCCCTTCCTGGGAGGTGGAGTCACCTCAGATGATAACCCTCGCCTGGGGTTTTCCCACAGCACAGGTGTCTGTGTGCTACCTTCCAGGGACGCCAGGTCTCTTCTGAACCTGGAGCTGGTGGGTCGGGTCAGGTGGGTGCCAATCAACCAAACCCAATGGTAGCCAGGCTCAGGACCAGTCCAGGCTGAAGCCCTTGCACAGCATAGCAGCCTCCAGGTCCTTGTCCTCCTCTTTCTCCCGTAGTCGCTGCTCTTCCAGCAGGGCCACCAGTGAGTCTCTCTGCTCCACAACCTCCAGCATCTCGTTCAGGATCCTCTTCTCCTCTAACAGCTCCTCCTCGGTCTTCAGGTGATCTGCCGAGTGGCTGATGGCATCAGGCGTGTGGCCTGGGACAGTGGCCCACTTCACCCTCCCACCCACTCGCCTTCCGCTCACCTTCTACAGCCATGCGCTCCCGGAGCTCCTGCTGCAGCCGGCTCTGGCGGTCTTCCAGCTCCAGCTCCCGGGCACTGGGACAGGGAGAGGCAGCAATGGTGACTTGGGGACCAGCCCTCCCACCCTGCTGCAATGTACCACACACTGGCTCCCCCCGTAGCTGGTTCCTGAACCCCAGTTCACTCACAAGATCATCAGCTCCGACTCGTAGCGCACCATGGCGTTTTTCTCCTGCACCAGCTTGAACCACTCCTGCATCAGCTTGGGGTCATCCTTTTTGCCCATGCCTGTGTGAGAGGTTAAGGGTCAGACAAGGGGATAGGTTTCTGTTTGCCCAGCCCAGAAGGATTGTCACACTGGGGCAAATGTGCAAAGAGCCAAGCAAGATGCTGCCGGAACAGTCCCAAGCCAGGTCCAAAGTTTGCCTACAGCCCTGACAGGGAGAAGGGGACAGAGAACGACAGGCCACTGCGTCGTGCCCACCCCAGGGCTTGATAGACCTAGACTTTCCGTCAGTCCTGCCCAGGCCTTGTTCTGGGTGACTGACTGTTCCTTCTATATGAGCTTAACGCTGCCTTGCTCAGTGACGCAAGTGTGCAAGAGTATGAAATGGCCCGCTCTCCCCTCGCTACTAGGTCTCTTTGGAGGAAAACAGTCTAATAAACAGGAGGAGTATAAATTTACAAACTACACCTTGCCTTTACGATAAGGTTTCATATAACCCAAGCTGCCCTTGAACTCCTGATCCTCCAGTCTCCACACTCCCACATTCTGAGATTACAGGCACATGTGCCACCATGCCCAGTCCTACATCTTGCTCTTAAATTACTTTCTTTTGACCCTGTTTCTTCCTGGGCAGCTGTCTCTTTCAGGGGCCCCTGCTGCTTTGCCACTGCTTCCTTGTGGGGCCAGGAAGATACCATTTCTTTGTTTTGTTGTGTGCGCACCTAGACACGTGCATACCAGGCAAGTGCTCTACCACTGGGCTACACCTCCTGCCCTAAAACACCCCCTTCTTAGCACGTGGCCTGACAAACACTGCAGCAGAATCTGCATGACAGACACAAAGCATCAAGGTGGCTGTCACCAGCGGACCCCAGAGCTGAGGAGGGCAGCTGTTCCTACTCTTCAGCCACCTGTTGACTCGAGCTGCCCCTCCCTGAACCAACGTTTGCCTCCATCAGGAGTAGCCACACCCTGGGCTTAGCTGCAGCAAGGGCATGGAGGAAGGACATTTCATCCCCTCTTTTTGAGACAGGGTTTCTCTGTGTATCTCTGGCTGTCCTGGAACTCACTCTGTAGACCAGGCTGGCCTTGGACTCAGAGATCCGCCTGCCTCTACCTGCCTCCTTGAGTGCTGGGATTAATGGCAAAGGCATGAGCCACCGCTGCCCAGCAAGGAAGGGTTTTCTAAGGAATCAAACCACCCAGGAAATAACAAAGTCCTTCTGCTTAGTGCACAAAGCTGTTCATGTGACCTTGCCTTGGAAGCACACAGTGGCTCCTTGCCCACAGGGATATAAACTTCCTTTCATGTTATTTTTGTGTGCTGGAGATGCAACACAGAAGCTCATATGTGCTAGGCAATGCTCTACCACTGAGCACACTGCCATCCCAACATCCAGTAATTTTATACAGAACTTGGGATGTTCAAGGGCTTCCTAAAGTTTATTCACAGACCTCAAGTTAAGAGGTGTCAGGCTGGATCCCTGTAAGTCCCCTCCACTTGCTTGGTTGGATAGTCCAGTCTCAAGAAGTACCCTAGTATAGGAGTATGGCCAGCATCCTTAGGTAGGTGTTGGTCCCATGTGAGGCTCTCTTGCTCTAGCCTGCTTCTTCCTGACTCTTTCACACTAGTCAAAGGCCAAGCTCTTTCGCTATATGCTTGACACATGTCAGACCTAAGCCTAAGTCTTCAGCCAGTAACCATACTTCAGAGACAGAACTGACACACACAAGGGTTAGTATCAGACCATGCCAAGCACACATGCACCCTTCTTCCTGATGTGAAGGCTCCTGGCCCTGAGCTCTACTTTCAAAGATGGAAGCCTCCATCCCGGCCTGTCGAGCCTGCCTACAGGTCTGGGGGTCCAAACTCTCCTTCCCCACTCCAATAGACTTGGGTCTTTGGCTTCAAAGCAGCCTACAGCCCAGTTCCACGCATTCCTTCTGGAGCGTCTCTGCACAGTGTGCCCATGTGGCCATGGAGATGAAGCCCTTGAGACATGCAAGTTGTCCAGAGTGGCAAGCCACGAGCGTACCAAGTCCATCCCTCCTTCCCACCTCCCAGATGTAAAGACCCCCAATTCCACCGGGGGTGGGGTGGGGCGGGAAACTGGGACACCGCTCATGAGCCGTGTTGGAGCTCAGTCACAGCCCATGAGCAGGGGAATGTGGTGGGGTGGGGTGGTCAGACGTGAGAGCCATGGGGAGCAGAGAAGAGATTAGCAGGGTTAGTCATGGCCACACGCCCCTTCCCCCTGCCCACATGCCTTGCCAATGACAATCTTATCACCACAATAGACTTCAAATCAGACAAACTTAGAACAAAACAAGACACACTCAGCAAGACACAAGGTAGAGTTTGTTTTCAGTGGTTGCTCTGGAGGGGCATTTGTGTAGACCAGTCTTTGTAAGGACAGTATTCCTTGACTCTGCCAATACAAACTGCCGCCACGNGGGGGGGGTGTTCTTCTCCCCTGCTCCTGGCCCTCTGTATGCTGGGCCTGAGCTTACTGGACCCAAGGCCCCAAGCACCAATGGTAGGCAGAAACACAGAACTGCAGCCTGAAGACACTGGAGCCCACAGGCTCGCTGGCTCCCCTTGGTTCCCATCCTCCCTTAGATATAGTCAAAGGGATACTGTGCCTTGTAAGAAACTGCCACATACTCATGACATTCTGAAGTCAGAGAGAGGAACAACTGCTGGGCCTTGGCTCCCTGTTGGACTATGGTGGCTGCGGCCCCTCGGAGGCAGTGGGGACGAGTGGGCGAGGTTACGTTACCTTCCTGGACACAGCAAGGGCAGAAGGAGAGAGGTCTGCGCCGTGGAGTCCCGCCACTGGGCTCAACTTCAAAAGGACCAAACAAGGAAGAGGAAACAGAGAAAGACAAAGGAAGAGGGAAAGGAGGAGAGGAATTTGGAGGTGGAAAGGGACAGGGAGAGGGTGAAATAAAAACAAGCAGAGGACAAAAAACAGAAAAAGTGAGAAAGGAACAACAGGAAGAAAGGAAAAAAATCCACAAGAATGGAGAAGCAGAAACAGGGGAACAAGTCTACAAATGAATCAAGTCCTTCAGCACAGAAATCGAACAAGAGCAGGCCCAGGCTGCAGGCAGCAGGGACTGGTAAGGGCATGTAGTGACACTGGAACACTGTCATATGGTGGCCCTGGGCTCCTTCCTCAAAGGTACCCTAAAGCCTTGGGTAGGTCTGCCAACCTCCAAGCAACACTTTCTAAACATGCAGCCAGCGCTGCTTCCAGGTGTGCCGGAGGTCACTGGGGTGACCAACGAAGTCTACATAAACTGTTCTACACAAACTGGTCATCACTAACACGCGTGCTAAGGTTCAGCTATCTTTTCCATAACTCTAAGGGGCAGGGAGGGTCTGTCACCCTTGGCCATCATGCCCACAGAGAGGAACTCGGAGTCTGCACAGTGCCATCTGACCCTTGTCATGGTCCCGTAGGGCTGAGAGATGCATGGCCTTGTATTCTGAACCAGCAAAGTTAGGGGAAAACTATGAACACACAGGAATCACTTCCACTAGCCTGGAGCACCATCCCTCCCGTGGGCTATGGAAAACCAACCACCACCTTTTCTTTTGGCTCTCCTGCCTTTTGGAGGCATCCAATGCCACCACTGAGGGATAGTGTCACACTGTGGACTGTAAGACCAAAGGGGGTGAGCTGGCAGGACAACTCAGCAACTCACAGTGATGCTACTGGTAAGAGCAGTGATGGGCAGCGAGAGGAGACAGTGTACAGAGATATATAGACCTTGGGGAGACCTGATCACCATTCAAGGAAGAGGGAGGGGAGCTGAGCAAGGGACCATCACAGAACCACAGGAGCACACACACAGGACACAGGAAGTCCCAGGGAGGTATGGCCTCTGGGCCATGGGAGGACTGGGACATGGGTGGCCCACGATGACAGCAAGACTCAGGTTCCCAGACGGCTGAAGCAACAAGCTCCTGTTGGACTGGCCATTCTACACTGCAGTGGGATAAATGCAGGAGCCACAATTTCTTTCTTCTTTAAGTCTCTCATGTCCTACTAAGTACGCTGTGCAGAGTAAACCCGATACTTGGGTACAACCACCAGACCAAAGCCACAGTGTGTGAAGTGCTTTTATCCCATCTCAACAGGCTCGGCTATGACAAGCTGAGGTCTGTGCCTTTTCCAAACATGTGCTCTGCCATAGCTGACCTACTCAGCCTGTTTGGCTTCGAAACATAAAGTCTAGGTGGGGCTCGGATACCTGGACAAATCCCATGAGTGTTACATCAACTCTCTCTGCCGCCTCCTGGGACTCTAATGACAAGAGTAGGTAGCACTATAGCTAGAATGGTGTAGTGGCACCCGCACTCATTAGCAAGAGACAGTGATGTAATATATAAGCAATGCACATCCAAAATCAGGCAGGTGCCTGCATACACACACACACACACACACACACATTGTGGAGTAATCCTTTTGTACACTGTGAAAATGTGTTGCTCTCATTGTTAATAAAAAGCTGATTGGCCAATAACTAAGCAGGATTTTTAGGGCAGAGAGAATGCTGGGAAGAAGAAAGGCAGAGTTTGAGGAGTCTCGAGTGAGACTCAAAAGAAGCAACATGCGAAGTTCGTAGATGAGGTAAACGAGCCACAGGACAGCAAATAGATTAAATGGGTAAATTTAAGTTATAAGAGCCAGCTGGAGATGAGCCTAAGTGATAGGCCAAGCACTTTATTTTTTTTAAATAATTTATTTTTATTTTATGTGCATTAAGCTGTGTGTATGTCTGTGTGAGGGTGTCGGGTCCCCTGGAACTGGAGCCACAGACAGTAGTAGCTGCCATGTGGGTGCTGGGAATTGAACCCAGATTCTCTGGAAGAGCAGTCAGTGCTCTTAACCACTGAGCCATCTCTCCAGCCCTGGCCGAGCATTTATAATTAATAATAATTCTGTGTGGTTATTTGGGAGTGACTGCCAGGACACAGAAACCCCCCCATGCTAAAATGTAATAATACACCTAAATAGTGTCTGGACCTCACACAATAGACCCTAGGTCCTTTCATCTTGACCACATTCCTTGTACAACCTTTACACTATGGAACATCATTTGAAATAACAGAATATTGAGAACATAAGTTAAAAAATAAAATAAAAGGGACAGCACTGGGTGAAGCATGTATTTAAAACAAAGGAAGAGATGCCGGGCAGTGGTGGTGTATTCCTTTAATCCCAGCACTAGGGAGGCAGAGGCAGAGGCAGGCAGATCTCTGTGAG
>LOJH01003365.1:0-22999 GCA_001685095.1 Ellobius talpinus | reverse complement strand
GTGTGTGTGTGTGTGTGTGTGTGTGTGTGTGTGTGTGTGTGTGTGTGAGACTCTGGCTACTCACTCATTTCAAAGCGATGTGATTTACTGCCAAGCGGCCCAGCATAGACTCCACGCCTACTTAATCCAAGAAGAGTCTCATGTGGAACTTACTATGCAGCAAAAATGATCTTGAACTTTTGATCTTCCTGCCTCTGCCTCCCAGGTGCTGAGGTTGTAGGTGTGCACCAACGTGATCCATTCATGCAGTGCTGGGGATCAAATCCAGAGCTCTGAGCGTGCCAGGGAAGCCATTCTAACAGCTGACTTACGTCTCCTGTCTCCTTTTCTCTCCCCTCCTTCAAGACAAGGGCTTATGTAGCCCAGGTTGGCCTTAAACTCCCGATCCTCCGGTGTTGCCATTACAGGCATGCATGTGCCTGGCCTCTTTCTGTTGTTGCCTGGGGACAGAACTCAGGGCCTCTTGATGTCAGTGATCTGCCACTGAATAATATCCTCCTAGGACTGGAGAACTTGCTGGCTTGGGTATGAAGAATGAGGTTCTTGTCTATATTCAGTTCTGTCTTGCATAAAATTTGCAAAATCTTTCTTGACTGAGAGTATGCTCAACTGTTCTTTCTCCCCAACCTCAAGTCTATTTGATCAGCACCAACGCCTTCCAATACATCACAGGCCAGGCTTGCACAGCAAGCTGGGGTGATCCCCAACCACTGCAATTACAAGCACCAAGGCCCCATGCAGGGATCCAGGTGGCTGATGCAATGTTTCAGTGCGTAAGCACCAAATAGGGGGAGGCTGCTGGCTAGCAGGCACAGGGGACACACACGTGACAGAGCCAGGAGATGAGCTGTACTAAAGAGCTCAACGCAGGATGAATCTGTAGACTGGAGAACTGCTGGTGAGACAGGATAAACACACGTGAGACGTGAGATCCACGTGGATGTGAGTGGACACACACACACACACACACACACACACACACACACACACACAGTATCACGTAAAAACAGAGCCAGGCTAAATGTTCAGCTTGACCAGAAAGGAAGAAACCTATCAACGCCCAATGTTAGGAAATCAATGGAAGAAAGTCACTTAGGAGGGGACCAAAAGGCTTTGCAGGCCTCTACAAATCACTGGTGATTATGGGATCCCTTCCCAGTCCTCACGCCACATTTTTTTCTTTCTTTTAAAGATTTATTTATTATGCATACAGTGTTCTGCCTGCAGGCCAGAAGAGGGCTCCAGAACTTATTACAGATGGTTGTAAGCCACCATGTGGTTGCTGGGAATTGAACTCAGGACCTCTAGTAGAGCAAGCAGCCAGTGCTCTTTACCCCGAGCCATCTCTCCAGCCCCATCATGCTGTATTTTTAAGCCTTTCATTCTCCTCTGAGACAGACTGTGAAGTAAGAGTTGTAAAATTAGAAGTTACACATGTTTTTTGGTTTTTCGAGACAGGATTTTACTTATAGACCAGGCCGGTCTTGAACTCACAGAGATCCATCTGCCTCTGCCCCCTAAGTGCTAGGATTAAAGATGTGTGCCACCACAGATAGCTTATGTGTATTTTTAATCTAAGCTTTTCAGCACACTTGGTTGTCTCTAGATTTCCAGTCACCTTGTTCTAGTGCAACAAGACTCGCTGGGCTGGGCTGTGCCTGTTACATGTCCGGGGAAGACAGAAAGGGCTATGATGTGAGAACCCTTTCTCTCTGGCTCAAGGGTCACTAGTTACCATTTTAATGATTTCTTTCCAAATTAGAAGGTCCAGCTAGTCAAGGAAATAAATTGCTATACCTTTTTGGCTATAAGAGACTTTTATTTTCATTTGGCATTGTGTATTGGACTCTAGGCCTCTGAGCCATGTCCTCGACCCACAAATGGGCTTACAAGACAAAACAAACAAACAGACAACAGTCTCTTTTCAGTTCAGATGGGGCTTTGATTTGCAATTGTCCCAGCTCTGCCTTTTGAGTGCTGGGATAACAGGTGTGCCTGGCAAAGAGACTTTAATGTGGTCTCAAGCCTACATGTGGCAGGCTAAGAGCTATAGGGACCCCACTGAGGCAACGTGATGAGCAGGCCCAGCATAAGGCAGGAATCAGGAGTCTGGACATCTCAGGTGAGGGAGGACTTCCCAACACTCCAAGTCTGCTTAAAGCTCTTCCCAGTAAGACTGAAGTCGTGGTCCACACACGGCATTTCTGCGTGGCCTTTTAGGGAAGCAGGAGTAAAGGACCAGCCAGCTTCTCTATCTACTTCAAGATCCAGATTTCAAAAGAGCAGGTACTTCTCAAATAATGAATATTAAACTATGTGTCCGAAGGGAAAAGCCCAGCAGACTCTGAGCAGACTCCACCATGGCATTTATGTTTTTCTCTCTGGAGAGGGCAGGTGTTGCTCCTCTCTACCATGTGGGTTCTTGGCATACACAAGTACCCCTCTTCTAAGAGGACTGCATCTTCCTTCATCGGGCAGAAGTGTCTGCCTACATGCGAGCAGAACCCACATGGCACCGGTACCATGGGAAATCAGAGTGGTTGGCAGGAGGAAGCAATGAGGTTCTGGAGTGGGGGGCAGAAGCAGCACGGTGTCTGACTGGGGGAGGGGGTCTCAAAACCACAAAGACAAATTGTTCTTTTCTCTGCTTATTTCGTTTCAGCCCAGAATCCCCTGGCATACTAAATCCAAGGTTAGAGTTTGGGGTCTGGGGTCACAGAAAACATCCCACTACATTTCCTTACCTGAGCAGTGGGTTAAGGACAACATTCAAGACACACACAGTCAGTCTATGCTGCAAAAGCCAGTATCTCAAGCAGGAGGGCTGGGTTACGTGGCAAGAAGTGGGTCTGGGCCACTCCCTCCACAATGTCCTGAACGTAAATTATCTTTTCACATATGGGAAGACCTCAGGAACGACATGAACATTCCACAGGGAACTGTTAGGAGTAGGCAAGGAAGGGAGACAGGGCGTTAGACAAGACGGGGTCTGTTAACTGGGATGCAAGCATCAGCCCTTTTTCAGAATCAATGGCCGTGGGTGGGAGCCCCCCAACACTCTAGAACCTGGAGACACTGAAAGGGGTCCGTGGCCAAGTGGACCCCTGGAAGCCTAAGACTGGGGACAAAGAGAGCAGAGGCTGACACATGCCACCCACGCAGGAGCCAAGGGTCTGACCTACTGACCAGTGAAGGTACTGACCTTCTGGCGCATGTTGGCAAGTGCTCTGCCTGACTTTGGATTCCTTTGACGCACGTTTGTGTATATGGTACATATGTGCACACATGTACATCCCTAGGCCTGATGTTTATTTTATCTACTTGTGTGTGTTGTGTATGCATAAGTGAATGTGGGAGTATGGAAGCAAGAGGTTGACAGGAGCTGTTTTCCTCAATCACTTACCCCATCATTTAAATGTTTTTTATTAATTACATTTATTTTTCCTTTTAAAAATTTATTTACTTTTTTAAAAAAAATCTGTATGTGTGCCTGTTTGGGCATATGTATACAGGTGCCCGTGGAGGCCAGAAGAGGGTGTCGGATCCCTGTAGGTAAAGCTGCAGGTGGTTGTGAGCTGCCTTACATGGATGCTGGGAATTGAACTCTGGTCCTCTGGATGAGCAGCAATTTCTCTTAACCTCTGTGCCATTTCTGCAATCCATTATTATAATATTAATTCATTAATTTATCATGTGAGGGTGGGATGAGCATGCCACTGCAAAAGCAGACAGCTTGCAGGCGTCAGTTCTCTCGACCATGTGGGTTGCAGAGGCCCAGCTCCTTAGGCTACCAGCCCTCCGCTCAATTTTCTGAGACCAGGTCTGCTACTGAACCTGGAGCTCAGACTAGCTGGACAGCAAGTTACAGGAGTCCTCCTGTTTCTGCCTCTTCAAAACTAGGATCTCAAGTGCACATCACCATGCCTGGATTTTTTTTCTTTAATGTGGGTACTGGGGAATGGAACTCAGGTCCTGACGCTTGCACATTAAGCACTTATGGAGATGAATGATTCATCTCCTGGCTCTGGTTTTTATTTCTATTTATTCTAGTTTTGTGGATTTTTTTTAAGACAGTCTCATATTAGCTTAGGTTGATTTCAGACTCATGTCAATCCTCCTGCCTTAGGCTCTCTAGTGCTAAGATTGCAGGCACACAAGGCCTCACTACGTAGCTACGGCTGGCTTGGAACTCACCATGTAGACAAGGCTGGCTTTTAACTCATAGAGATCCACCTGCCTCAGCCTCCAGAGTGCTGGGATTAAAGGTGTGTGTTAATGGCCTGGCTTTATTTATTTATTTATTTAGAGACAGAATTTCACTAGGTAGCCCTGGCTGGTCTCAAAATTAAGAGATCCATCTGTCTCTGCCATCCAAGTGCTGGAATTAAAGGTGTGCGCCAGTATACTTAGCTTGGCCTGACTTAAAAAAAAAAGAAGTCTTTTTTTTTGCATGCGTTGCTGGAGGATGTTGTATCATGGCCAGTGTTGGATGCCAGAGGACAACTTGTGAGAACTGGTTCTTTTGTTCTTGGGAATTGAACCCAGGGTCTTGGGAATTGAACCCAGGTTTTCAGACTTGGAAGCAAACACCCACACCTGATAAGCCATTTTGCTGGCTCCAGACTACGGCTTTTATTCTTTTTTTTTTTGAGACAGGGTTTCTCTGCAGCTTTGAAGCAGACTATGGCTTTTAAATGAGTGGGCCAGGAAGTGTCTCTCTCATGGGGAAGAGACCTTATATTCCCCTGCACGTCTGTTTTCAGGAGGCATGGAACCCCCAAGGGCAGGTGAAGAGACCAGAGCACCTAATCAAGAAGAGGAGAGCTGCCACTGCCCTGCTACCCCAGACAACCAGTGGCTGGACACGCGCTCATCTTGAAACATGGCAGCCTTCCAGGAGGAACCAGCTCAGAGTCTAGGAGCAAGACTCCAGCCTGGCCATTCTCTGTTCAGGACAACAAACTTTCAATCCCACATGGCCAGGGTTCCCCTGCTTTAGAGGGATCAGAACCAGCTGGGAAGTCTGTAAGACTAGATACCCAGGCCCCCTCTGTGGAGCTTCTGACTCAGAAGGTGTGGGCTGCGGGTCGGGGATCTGCATGTCTACTAAGCCCTAAATGATCCAGGGATCATTGAGAAGTGAGTCCCAAGTCATGGTGATGGAGGGATACTGTGGACTTAACTAAGTGCTAAGTCTTGTGAATCTGAGCAGAGACAGCACATAAAGCCTTTCTCATGCTCTAGGGACTATGTGACACATTCCAAAGGAAAATGATGGAAGCTGAGTTCAAACATCTTTTATCCTTAGGTGCTGGGGAGGGAATCCTGGGCATGCCAGGCAAGGGCTTGACCGCTGAGTTCGGCCCCCAGCTCACACTTGCACCGGGAGTGCTGCTGCCGGTGAGCATCCTAGTGGATGTGAAACTGACACATGGTAAGGGCTGAGATTCAGGATTAAAGTCTGGACGTGAGTGTGAACGAATCGCTGCCCAGCAGCGGACCATAAAAGGGACCGGGATGCAGATGCGGGGCGGGTGGAGCCAGGTCAGGGGTAGGTTTTACTTTAAAGAGGAATGTAGGAAAACCTCAAACAGCAGGAGCTATCTTAAATCTTCCTGTGTGGCACATATGGAGGAAAGGACCTGACAGCTGCTGCTTTTTGGTGGTGCTGGGGATGGAGCCCAGGGCTTTGGCGCACACTCGGCAAGCGCTCTGACACTGAGCCTGGAAAAGGGTTTGTGCTTTGCCATTTGTTATCAGGTTGGTTTCTCCTCACAGCTGTGAGCAGGGACTGGGATGGAGAACAAGAGGGAAGGGCGTCTCGGGGTTAGTGCCAGCAGTGGATGATGCCATACATACCACCCAGGTGCAAGTCGATGAGGCCACTGTAATAAGACTCTCCCCAATAGTCTACAACAAGGAAGTGGTGAAGACAGAGTTATTGGGTAAGATGACACTGCTGCCACCCCGACCCAAAAGTTATCAAATGCATGGCACATATAAAACAGGCAGAAATATCATGAGGGAGCCCAGTGGAGCAGCTGGAAAGCGTGCATGTCTGTAAAGCAAGGCATGCACACACACAGGCCATCTCTGCAGCTTGGGGTATTGGGGGAGGGGAGGCATGAACCAAACACCTCTATGGATAAAGAGGCCAGCCAACGTCAGGGAGATTTCTGTTCGCAACGACTCAAGAATGGGACTTGGCTTTGCTAGGAACTCCAACCCTGCCGGAAGGCAAACTTACCCAAGATTTAAAACAGTTTAGGGGCAGACTAACTAACTCTTACTTAGTTTCTGCATAGTAAAGGCTCCAAGACAAGCCTTTGGGATGTTTCAGGATGTGAACGTTAAGGGGGAAAAATAAAAGAAAAAAGGAAGGTTCAGAAACCAAGGAACTTGCAAGTGACCCCATTATTGGTAAGCATATGCTCCTTCGCTTGTATTCTGAGGTTTAGGTCCCCCATCTTCGGAGAGCCTTTTCTTTCAAGATAAGAAATGAGCTGGGACACTGGCAGAATTTCAACCCTATCTGTTCCGAGGCTGCTGGCCACAGGCCATCCTGTCCAGCAGTGTGCTGTCTTAACGTGCCTATGGTGCAAAGAGGGGCCTGGCAGCAAGTGGGTCCTGAGCTAGCAGTTTTTAGGGCCCAGAATCATAAAGAAGCCCAAAGCACACCAAAATGTCTGCTACCTCACCAGCTGGATGCTGACTCAGGCAATCATAACCTTCTCTTAAAGATGGATATGTCGGAAAGCTGAGTGCCCTCCAGTGGCTTTCTGGCTTGTGTTCAAGGCCAGTCTAGTGGCTCTATGCTTGAGTCAGAGTTCTAGAAACAGAGAAGCTCCCTTCGGATCCCAGGACAAGAAATCCACAAGTCTCAGCCTGGCCCCAGTCTCTAGGGCTCTGGAGCTAATCCATGTAACATGTATATTTGGAAGTCTTCAACAAATACAGGGTTACCTGACGGCAACTCTGGCCAGATCTCTTCTATGAAGGGCATCTTGGCTAACAAAGAGAGACCCCTCTGACACCAATGGAGGCTTGAGACCACCACATGAAACAGGATGGCAGGCTCTGACCAGTTTGTACAGCTCAGGGAGGAAGTGGAGTTGTGCTGCTAGAAGCTGTTGTGTTCCAGGTACATGAGAAGGCCAAGTGGAACGAACGGCCTGAGATGAGAAAAAGATGCCGCTGCTGTGTACACCTAGTCTCTAAGACGCTCTCTGCCAGGAAGGGACAAGGTCACTGGGAACTGACACCAGTCCAGCCCCGGGTAGGAAGTGTTAAGTATAAGAAAACGAAAAGAATGTACTTGGAAATACAGATGAGTCACAGGGTGACATGCACCTTCAGAGACAGTCTCACCTTCCAGTCTAGGGGGCTGTGCAAAGATCTGCCTGTAGTCAGGGGCTGGACTGGAACAAGGCTATCAGACTTCTGCTGAAGCCTAGGGCTCTTCAAGAGAGGTCCCATGGGGTCTCCCAGATACTTGTCCACAGTGACTTCTAACCTTTGAAGGACATAATGTACACCATGTTCAAGGGCTTCACGTGCCAACTGTTGACACACTGGAGACTTCCAGTGAGCCTGCTTTTGAGGGACTCTCAGTCCTAAGTTTCTTTTGCTTCATGTCCAAGAATTTTAAACTTCTCATAAATACATTAGTAAGATGTTAATTCAAGTCCTGCTGGCAATGACAGAGATCATGTGCCACTGTCCAGGGATCCTCGAGAAGGGTGTGGCTTAGGAGAGTTGACTTCAGAGCCCACTGCTGGTACAGTCCTTCAGATGGCTCACGTATCATGCCAGGATAGAGTAGTATATTTGGGATTTCTCTTTATGTTTGGAAGCTTCTTGGTTATAATTTTTAAAGGTTTATTTTTATTTTATATGTATGGGTGTTTTGCCTGCATATATTTGCACCACATGCATGCCTGGTATCTGCAAAGGGTATTGGATCCCCTGGAAATGAAGTTATAGATGGTTGTGAGCAGTCATGGGTGCTGGAAACAAAATCCAGGTCCCCTGCAAGGCCACCAAGTACTCTTAACTGCTGAGCCATCTCTCCTGCCTCTATACTTGGTTTTTGTTTTATACAGAATATGAGCTGCTGTTAGCTGGTGTATCTGTGAGCATCTGTCATATGTGCAGACACCTGGAGAGTCCCTGGTGAGCTGCTAAAGAGAAAAGGCTCCCATTTAGAGCAACCACAGGCCCCTGCTGGGAGGCCCTCAGTGCTGCACTCGGGCAATGAGGCTTCCAAATGTCTGCAGCTCTCTCTGGGTCATGCACTTTCCAGTTTGTGTGTGCGTGGTTTTTCAATTTTTAACAAACATTTAGAATAATTCTTTTGGATTTTAGGCCTCAACTAGCAATTGTGTACAATGGGCTCTCCTGCCAAAGTAAGTTGAAAACCACTGTTAGGAGAAAATCAGGGTATTTGTGTGTGTGTGTGTGTGTGTGTGTGTGTGTGTGTGCATGTATATGTGAATACTGATGTCTGTGGAGTCCAGAAAAGGGAGACAGCTCCCCTGGAGCTGGAGTTACAGACTATTGTGAGCTGCCTGATGTAGATGCTGGGACCCGAACTCTGGTCCTCTGTAAGCGCAGTATGTCATCTTACGTGCTGAGCCATCTCTTGGGTCTCTCCATCAATTTATAATGGTATAATTTTCTGGCTCACTGGTAGCAACTGGAGTGATACGCCTTTTACAGAAGTGGTGAAGTACAGAAATAGACTCCAGTTGCACGAAACCTTAAGCACTTTCCAGAAACCATCAACAAATCGCTATCTCCTTGAGCCTCTGAACCTTGTGAGAGGGAGAGACAGAGCACTTTTGTGAAAGTCTATGACATGAGCTCATGCACCTAGACAGCAATGCCAGCTATTGTTGTGGGACGTAGCTGTCCCTTAGCTGAAGACATCTGGAGAAATGCTGCAGGTTCCCTTCTGGCCTTTTGTGCACGGAGAGAGTAGCAGAGGGGACAGGCCTTTACAGTTGTGTAGCCCGGGATCTCCAGAAGGATGGCTAACCTGCACCATGGCTCAGGCTGCACTGAGGAGATCAGTCAGAGGAAGTAGGGCAGGGGCAGGCCTGCAGGCTGGGGACGGGGCACAGGCTCACTGGGAAGCCAAGAAAATATGTGGATGAATCCTTTCTTCACTGCTTGGTACGGGAGCCAGTGTTCCTCGTCCGGTTGTTCCCAGTCTTCTTATCTTGCTGGATACAAAGTGACTCAGGCTTTTGGACTCCCTTTAGAAGCATGGGCTCCAAGCGTTAGGTCTAGTGTTAGGTGAGGCACAAACTCATCCTTCTCTCTCAGGACACATCTTCACCTGAGGGTCATTACTCTTAGCTGACACACGTCTTCACCTGAGGGTCATCTGAAGGAAGGGTTGCTTCTGTGCCTGCCCTGACTCTCTACTGGAAAATCTACTTGCAAAATTCGATCCAGGCCCACACCTCGAGGCTAGACCACTGGCCAGTGTTCAATGGCTGGCCTGTCTGACCTACTAGTTCTTTTGGCTTTTCTGCCCAGGAGGTGTATGAGCTTGCTTTCCTGTGTCTGGAAGGAAGAAACAAGAGGCCCTGTCCCTTCCTTCTTTGTAGCTTTACATCATGAATGCTAGACCCAGAGGCCAGTGGCCACCTGCAGAGAGAAGAGGGTCCCCATCCAGGACTGGATCTTAAGGAAGCAGAGATCAATCATTCCATGCCTGAAGCTGGGCTGACCTTGAACCCAGATATGGCTCAGCTACCTCATCTTCTGTGTACCCACCTGTATCAAGCCTGGCAGGTTCCGACCACATGGCCGTTCTAACAGCTTTCCATGCCGCAAGAGCTTATCACAAGCCCAAGCCTGTCCGATACTGCTCCTAGTGACCAGCCTTTGGCGGACACAAGCCTGGGCTCACCCAGGGAAATCATAGTGCAAGCACAGCCAGAAACCCTACAGGGGAGAGGATGTAGGCTCTGTGACTGTGCAGCTTAGGCTAGAGGGAGCCCAGGGAATTGAGGACAGGAGGAGCACTTGGGAGAGCAGGCTGAGGCCTGTTCAGTGCAGTTCTGTGATGGTTCCTTGTGGGACAATCTCCCTCATTCTCTGATATTTTCTTTTAGAGAATATGGTAGGGAGAGGAAGAGAAAGGTCAGGGTGTGCCACCAACAGGTGACAGGGCCTGGGATTTTTGTTCTGCATGGCAACAGCAAGCTGAGGAATGGGCCGGGGAGCGGGCCTGGGTGTCTGGGCTGCCCAAACATGGTAAGCACCAGACCTTGACGATGCCAAGGACTCAGAAATCCCTGATAGAGAAGGAGCTAAATTTCAGAAGAGGTGCAGCCCACCTGGCTCACCCCAGGAAGGAAGAAGGGCTCTCTCCTTAAGAAGAAGCCCCCTCATAGAGGAGGCCGGACAGTACCTGCTTCGCCTCGCAGGGCCTTCTCCACCGCGACGCCCCTCTCCTCCAGCTGCCTCTGCTTCTCCTCCACTTGCTCCAGCTGCCGTTGGATGATCTATCGAAAAACGGAGCATAAGCTTCCAGGCTTTTCTTACCTCTAGCTTCCAGGAAGAGAATCAAGCTGCAGGCCCAAGGTGGGAGAAAGATAAGTGTTGTCAAGACTCTGAAAGGGGCATTAGAGTCAGTGTGCTGTGCCAGCTGCATGCAGCTGGATCCCAGGACTTACTTATTATCTTTCCCTGGAATAGTTCAAAAGCACTGAAAAATGACTTAATTGGACAGCAAGGAGGCTGTAAAAGCACTGGATGGAGCAATTAAAAGTCCTGTCTCTATAAGTTAGTAAAGAAGTGTCTAGAACAGTCTAGGACAGCGGTTCTCAACCTTCCTCATGCTGCGACCCCTTAATACAGTTCCTCATGTTGTGGTGACTCCCAACCATAAAATTGTTTTCGTTACTGCGTCATAATATACTATAATTTTGCTACTGTCATGAATCATAATGTAAATACCTGTTTTCTGATGGTTTCAGATGACCCCTGTGAAGAGGTCATGACCCCCGGAGAACCATCGGACTAGCCTGTGCAGCTTGAGGATGGAGGCTGACAACCAGAGGTCCTTCTGAGCTTCCCTATAAAACCCCCGACTATTCCGAGTAGAGGTCAGGGCCACAAGCTGACCCCTGACACTAGAGCAGAAGTCAGGGCCACAAGCTGACCCCTGACACTAGAGCAGAGGTCAGGGCCACAAACTGACCCCTGACACTAGAGCAGAGGTCAGGGCCACAAACTGACCCCTAACACTACAGTTACAAGCGAACTTGCTGACTCTACATCCACTCTAGACCAAGGCTTCCAGAAAACTCAAAGCATGGATCTTCTGTTTTGTAGAGAGTGCCACAAAGACTGGCCTCTGTAGAGAGCGAAGCTGAAGTACTTTGAGGTTGTCATCTTGGAAGCCATGAATGCCCCTCTCTGCTTCTGCCCTGGCTTCTTCACCTTCCTGGCCATAGATGAGGCCCTCTGGGGGCAAAGATGCTACTCCACGCCCACCTGCACGCAGTGTCCCACTGCCAGCGTGTACCTGGGCTCGGTGCAGCCGCTTCAGCTCTTCCTGCTTGGCCTGTCTCCGTGCTGCCCTCTGCACGCGCCGCGTTAGCTTGGCGCTCAGCTCCTCTTCTGTGTAGGTTCTGGGCTAGAGAGGGCGAGAGAGAGCTCCTAAGCCAGCTGCATGTAGGTGGAGGCTGTCTGGGTGGCAAGCTGGCGAGGCTACAAGGAGGACTGTGCCCTACATGGGAGCTGCTGCCTGGCAGCTAGCTGGTTATGGCCAGTGCAGGCGCCTCTGCTGAGGCTAGGCCAGAGACCTCAATGTGAGACATTTACTTCTGTGGCAGGGACAAGAGGCTTAATTGAGGGTGAGTGTTAGAAGAGTACTCAGACAGACACACTCCTTTGGCACTGAGGTCATAATTGCCATAAAAGTGTGTCTGCATTTATTTGTTTATTTTTGCTTATCTTTTTTTCCTCCCCAAGACAGCATTTATCTGTGTAGTCCTGGCTGTCCTGGAATTCACGATGTATACCAGGCTGGCCTTGAACTCACAAAGAACCTCCTGTCTCTGCCTCCTGAGTGCTGGGACCATAAGGCGTGTGCCACCACCACCTAGCCCATGTCTGTGGTCTTTTAAGGCATTGTGGTGGTTTAAAAAAAACAAAACAAAACAAAATAAAAAACCAAAAACAAACACCACAGTAAAATGTTTCCCTAGGCCTCATATTCTGAGGCATACAGGAAAAAGAAAATGTTTGGAAAGCGAGGGTTCTTTTTCTGCCTTGTTTGGGATTCCTTTCTCTAGGTGGAAGGGGTCATACCGGTTTTAGTAGCTAACCTGTGAAGGAGAGATGGCATGCATACCTCCATTTTAAATCTCGGTGAACTCAGACTAACACAGGCTGAGAAAGGAACAGTGGCGGTGACTGCTTGGGTGTGCAGAGGCAACCACTGTGATGGAGGTCAAGGGTAGAAATGACCTGGCAGGGTAGCTGGGGTGGTGTCTGTGAGCTTCCAGGAGGCAACTGGGCAAGTCCCATGCTGATATGGATGGATGTGCCAGCCACCTGTACACATGGGCCACTACACTCCCAAGCATTCAGTGATGGGACAGACTCTGGGCAGCCACTGAAAAGCACCAAGTGGGGGACTGTCCTCTTTTGTGAGACCCTCTTTATTTCCTATTAAAAAAACAAACAAAACAAAAACAAAAAACAAAGAGCCTTTTTTGACCATGAAGGAGATGTCTACATTCAACCTGGGTCCAGACTCATCAGCTCTCCTCAAGGAGCTCAAATGACAGCAGTAGATCAAGTGAATGGGCAGAAGGATCGTCATAGCATCCCAGTGCCCTAAGGGTTCAGAGTGGAGGTGGTGACCACCCCTTGCTGGGTGACCCAGACCCACAGGGGCAGCTCTGCCCCCACCATTGATGACATGCACTCCAGCCAAGGGAAGAGTGACCGTCTCCTCCTCTTTCTGTGGCACAACTAGGAAGGCTTGACTGTGACAGCTGCATGCACGTATGACAGTTAGTGAGGACGTGGTCCAGGTGGTTAATCACAGACAGGCATGCAACGAGGACCAGCCAGCGGGAATGAGACACTACCTTTGATGAATAGGCTCTCCTGAATGCCAAGGCGTGTGGTACATAAATCGACTTTTAAGGGGATGGCAACGGAAAACAAAACAGAACAGTAATGATAATGATGATTAAAAATGAAAATGGAATACAGAAATGGAACAAAATCAGTTAGAGGTTTAAACAAACACAAGACTTAATCAGACAATCGTTCCTCACAATGCCACACAAGACTGCACAAGAGGGAACCCGGGGGTGCAGACCCTATCAGTTGAGTCTCATTGAACCCCACCATTCAACAGAGCTGGGGTTCACTTTTCTATTCACAAAGCAGCATACCATGAATCTTGTGTCTGTTCCTTGTTGAACCCCGGTTTGTTGAAAGGTGTGGTGACTGGGCACCCTTCACCCATAACCACCCCTTCCTTCATGTTCCTGCCATTGAACGCTCAGCATAGAATGGCAGCTACAGGCAGGAAATGGGCACTGACCCTTACACACTCTCGACAGGTTCTTGAGCCTGGCAGTGTTCTTGAGCAGGGCCAGCCAGGTCACAGTGTGAGACCCAGCTGTCCTGGGACTAGGCAAACCTGCTAATTCAGAATTATACCCAGCGAGGGGAATGAAAGTGGCATAAATCACTGTGACTCAGAGAAAGTACCAGTGTTCAGGTAGCCATGCAAACCTCTTCACTTCACACACTGATCAGAACTGCTCTTAGCCTTAGCCAGTCTCCTTTGCTTTTGTGGTCTTCTCATGGGTCGTATGAAACACCTACAGGGTCCCCGTGGACCCAGGCATGGAGGCAATTGGAATTTGAGGGTGGCACAGTGGGGGACCCACACAGGATGTCATGTGCATGCTGGCTGGGAAACGGATTTGCTGCTTTTAGCTCTGTACACAGGCATCCTCTCCCCCACAGAGCAGAGTGTAAGTGAAGTCCTCATGCAGAACAGGGCAGTTCAAACAGGAAAAGTACAGCTGAGGTCCCCAGTGGCCTGTGCAGACACACTTCAAGAGCGCTGCTGACACCTGTATCTGTCTGTGGGTGCCGCCAATGCCAGCAGCCACAGCAGCCTCTTTTATTAATTTACCCACTGCTGGGACTGGTACCAACTTGGCAGTGGCAGTGAGAGGGAGGTGAATCATGACACACTTGGGTAAACAGGGAAGAGTGGGGATGAGAGCATGGCTAGCTGGCTGCTGCAGGGGTACAAAGCAGGGCATGGGGCTGGTAGAGAGCTGGGCAGGCCCTGGTGAGCCTCAGTGACAGAGAAGTAGCTGGCCAGGCAGCACTTACGAGTCAGAGGGAAGCAAAGGAAAGAGGCTAACGAGAGGCTGACAAGGTTATCTCTAGTTGGCAGGGCTTTAGATGGCTAGACAAAGCTGGATTCGTCTAGGGAGATCAATCTGTTAGTTACGTACTTGTTTTGCAAGCATGAAGACCTTATGTAAGGTTTGAGCCATAAACCCTACATTAAAGAAAACCCGACTTGATGGGGTGTGTTTGTAATCTTAGAGCCGGGGAGGTGGAGGCAGGTGGATCCCATCTCTCAGGACTGTCTGTACAGATAGACATCCAGTCTAGACTAAATGGCGAACTCTGTCATACATGCACACATAAAAGGCGACAGACACTGGAGGAGTGACATTCAAGGTTGTTCTCTAGCTTTTCACATGCATGTTACATACATGTGCTTGCACATAGGTGAAGACAAACATACAAACCCTGAATAATTTATTTTTGTATAACAGACATTTAAGGAAAAACAAGGTTTTATGTGTTTGCGCATCACTATGAAAATCACACCCAAGCATGACTCAGGGCCTGGGGCTGTGAAACAGAAGAGGACCAGCTTCTACTACATACTACACGCTACATACTACACACTACATACACTGTGGCTGGAGGCTTCCTTTTCCAGGCAAGTGAAAGCCAATTTTCACTCTTGGTCCCTCGATCCCAATACTTCTAATTGTGAAGAATTTCAAACCCAGAAATACTGAAGGAGGAAGCCACGTTGCTGGAACACCCTTCACCTCAATTCCCCGATGGTGGCACTGCAGCACACATCAGGGTGTGACCTTTACACACCTGTCTTTAGACACCAGAGACCCAGGCCCTAGAAGTCTGGCATGTATTTCCTCCTCAGAAGAGACACATCTCAATAATTACCGTAGTGCCACCTGTTAGGAACTTGACATCAATTTGATGACGGATGGCATTTTAAAAAAATACATAATACACTTGCCATTCACCATCAAATGATCAACAGTTCCAAAGTGTCCTTATGATTTTATGGTTGTTTTGCTCCAGTTTGTTCTCCACTGTAGGTTCTGTATGTGTTTCCCCCACCTACCTTTGTTTATTAGCTGGGATCTTGCTATGTATCTCTAGGCGGCCCAGAACTCACTAGGTAGCCCCAACTGGTCTTGAATTTGTGCAATCCTGCCTCGGCCTCCTGAGTGCTAGGGTTGCATGGAATCGCCACGCCCAGTGGGTTCCATATTTTAAGAACTACCGTGCCCTGCCCTCAGTGAGATGCAACATCATCCTAAGAGCCATATTTGCCACTGCCCAGGCCCTGCTTGTCCTCAGCATTCCCTATGTGACCACTAGAGAATGACCTTGTCCCTGTGGGACACCTGGTATAAAAGGTGTCCAAGGCACTGCTGTTCTAGGAATCTGAATGGTGGCTCTCACTTGTTCACATAACTATGGTAATGAGCTCCTGGGCTCTTCATACTTGTGGTCATTGGGTGCCTATACCAAGATGATGGATTTGGCATAGCCAGTGGTGGCATCCAGCACTCTCCACTGTGGCAAATGTCCCATTAACTCACAGAGAAGCAGTGTGACCTGACCACAGTGGCAACCAGAGATAGAAGATCTGGCCAATGTGACATGTACTGTCTCAACATGAGCACACTCATCATGGCGGCAAAGGGGACTTTGGGTCACAATCTCTTCTGCCCAGGCTCCTTCAGGTCTCTAAGATAGTACCTGCCCCCAGTGTTGGGATGAGTTGTGAAACTCATGTGCATACCCATACACCATCTTTGGTTCAGCCCTAGTGCCACTGCCTGGAAGACCTCGGTGGGCATACCCAGGAGCAACACATTGGACTGAGCCCCCACAGAAAGCACACAGCCCCTGGCCCTACATTCAGACTCCTGGTGCAAGCAATGAGGCCTGGCTGCAGGAGACTGAGAAGGAAGAACGGTCTGTGCTTCTTGGTGACTAGAAGAGTAGAGAATGAGGTATCTTCATACCCAGGGAGATAAAACAGAAGGCGATGATGAAAATGCAGATGGGGAATGAGTACCAATAAACTGACTTTTCCTAGTCTGCTGGATAATAATCCAGAGGGACTGAGACAGGCTGGAGGATGGAGATACCATCTCAATGAACAGAAACATATGGAGTGCAGAGCTACCTCAGTCTGCCCTGGCTGCTCTACAGTTCAAAGCTCTTGACAGAGGGGACAGCATATAAGTCCAAGTCTTGAGAAGTCACGTCAAAAGGTATGTGAGGGGGTGGCCACTGGTAGGTGCTAATGTGCCAGTGGATGACCCAGCATCAATGCTTTCAATCCATGGTGCTTCAGGGTCAATTCTTAAAACAGAAAAAGCCTTCTATTTAACAAATACACCAGGCAGTCAACTTGGCCAAGTCTACTCCTAGAGATTACTGAGGAAGTCATTTGGTCTACCTCCCATCCATGCCTGGTACCCAGTTCATACTTGCATGACCCCAAGCAGTACCTCAGCTCTTCTCCCATTGTCTGGCCCTGGAAGACACTGCTCACAGTGTAATGCCAGGCACTTAACCAACAGAGTACCCTGACTTTCTCAAACTGAGGCAATATCCCCAGCTGCTTATTTCAAAGGCCCGAGAGACCACTCTGTGGCGTTTGCTATTGGCTGGCACAGCACTCCAATGTCTATCTGCTAGGAGACCAGAGAAGACATTGGCTCTGCACCCCAATGGTCTGCTTCTCTACCAGAGACTAAATTGACATTTTGTCACCAGTTCTCTGAAGTCCTTCAGGGACTTGGCCCACCTACCTCTCGCTTGGACTTCTGGGAAGACCTTTCAAGGATGTCATCACTGGACAGGTCTGAGTCCTCTGAGAAACTCAACTGGCGACGGAGCTGCAGCTCTGTAGGGTGAAAAGAGGCTAAGTGAAGACAGCCAACCTTATGCAGGTCTCTAAGATTCCCCTCCTACACAAGGAGACATAGGCTTGTCCCCAAAGGCGATGGGCCAACACCAAACAGCATTCTAGACACCTGTTCAAGACCCCTTAGCAAGACTTTTCTCCGTCCCACTCAAAATCAGGCCCATGTTTGGGGTCATGCGACCTCAGGAAGGATACCAACAGGAATCTACCCATCTGGTTTCAAGTTGGCATTAACATTATTTTGTGCAATGGATCAGGCTGAGGTGGGAACAGCTTGCTCTCTGCTTTAAGAATCCTTGCAGGAGTGGCATGGGGAAGTGGACCTTTGGTGAACTGAACGACTGCGAAGGGACTCCCCACACTGTCCTGTGAGTTCCCTCAGCCACGCATACCTGCTCTCACAATCGGAGATGCCCTGTGCTGGCCGGAGTCCACCGTGGCACCACTGGATGGGGTACTGGAGCAGGACTTCTCATCACTCTTTCTCTTTTTGTCCTTTTTGTATCCAGAGAATACCGACTTCCACAAGGACTTGGGCTTAGCAGCCACTTCCTCTGGGAGGCCCAGGCTGGGTTTCTCTGGGAGTCGCCCTTCCCCTTTGGATTTCTTATCTTTCTTGTTCCTGCGGGGGGAGAAGAGGGATGACCTTTTTTTGCTCTTCCCACTGGAACCCTCAGAGGAGGTGACAGAGCCATCAGGGCCTCCTGAGTCTGATGGAGGAGAGAGGATCTCCTCACTAGTAGCCTCATGCTTCAGAGTGGATTCCTGGGAACCTTGGAAACCTGAGCGCTTGGTGGACTCGGGCCCTAGTTCCTTGCCCTGAGATGGAGCTGTGCGGGACCTGGAGGCTGCCAGCTCCATGGCCTGCATCCTGCTCAGCTGTTTGGCCATGGCATCTCGAAGTGCCTGGCTCTTCACAGACTTCTCCCGGGCTCGCATGCGCTCCTCAGCCAGCTCCTTGGCTTCTGCAGAGACCAGAGGCAGTCCCCTTTTCTGTGGTTGTGCATCACGATCCAGGGGAGGGAGCCGCCCATTCTCCTTGGCCAGGGGCTTCTCTGACCGAGACCAGCAGGAGGGGGGTGTGAAAAACTTCTCCTGCAGACTGGAGTCCTCGGTCTTGTCATCATAAGTGTCCTCCACATCATCAGCAAAGGGGATCTCATCCACACTCTCCACAAAGGACTTCCGGACCTCCTCCCTGGGGGGCTGGGTTGACTCCCGTGGGGGCCGCATGAATGTGGCAGGAGGAGGAGGAGGGATAACCGAGGCCTCCCTGCGCTCAAAAGTGTGATGGGGCTTCCTTCGCAGGGTTGCAGGCTCCTCATTGGGAGGTGGGGGTGGGGGTGGGCTAGAAGGCGGAGTGAGCATGGTAGAGTCCGAGGTGTTGAAGCTCTGGCTGCCCAAGGTCTTCATGTTGGAGGAGCTGCCATGGAGGCCCAGGCCTGAGCTGCTGGAGAGGTCCCTTCGCTCCTCCTGGTTGCTCCTCAGTTCCCTTTCAGAGGGCGACTTTGGGGTCAGCAGCGAGGACTGGTCACCAGCTGACTTTGGCAGGCCCAACCTTTTAGGAACAGATGGAGGTTTCAGAAGGCAGAGGCCCTCTTCCTGAGGGGACTTGTCAACTGAGTAGGACTTTAGGGATATTGGCTTAAAGGCAGGTGAGGGGAGGCTGGGCTCTGACCCCTTGTTCCGGTCCACAGGAGTGAGGCCCAGGCTGCGGCGGATCTCAGCGCTCTTCATCCAGAACTCCTCCACAAGATCACTCCGCTTCAGGGCCTCCTCCACAGCCAGAGGGCCACTAAGTCTGTCTTTGGGGTCTCCTTGGCTCTTCACAGGGACTGGGGTCAAGGGGGTGGATGTTTTGGCTGGAACCGGCTGGAAGCATATGGGGGACTTGGAGGGTGACGGGATGGAAGCGTCTGAGAAAGGTTGAGGCTGGGAACAGATGGGGAGCTGGGTTGAGGGAGGTGGGGCAGGGGCCAGCGGAGACTCTGGCTGTAAGCAGGTAGGTGAGGTAGGTGTCCTGGCTTCCGGCAGGGCCACAGGCTGTGATCGGATGGGCGAGTGCGCAGTCTTCTGATCTGTGGGGGCTTCAGCTTTGGGCTTTTCTCTGGGAAGCAGAGGTGCAGGGAAGAGGGGCTCCTCGGGGGACTTTGCCTTGGTGACAGAGGTAAGTGGAGACTGGGCCCCCTACACAGAAAGAAGAGACAGTGTAATCAGCACCTTCCCTCAGGGAGCTTTCTCTCTCAGGGGTCTACACTGGTTGAAGCAAATCAAAGTCCTCTCCATCCTTTCGGCTATTATTCAAAGGGTTGCAGGGAGGGCGGACTCATTTTCTGCTCCATTTATTAATGTTTCAAAACCTCGCCACTTAGCTGGGGGGGATCTGAGCTTTCAGGGATGGCTCATCTCATGCACATACTGGGCTCTTAGTCCACTCACATGAACACTGCCAAGGGCACTAATGAATTTGGCTTTCATCACAACCCACAATAACTAGAGCTCTGGGGTCCCTGAGGGATAACATGGGGCTAATGTATGAAAGGATTTAAAGTCATTACTTAGCACAGTCCTACTCTTTGGCCACACTGTCCCTCTGAGGAACCATGGAGACGCACACAGACCCTCTCCAGCTACACTGCCCCTCTGAGGAACCGTAGAGATGCACACAGACCCTTAGAATACCCACCCCAGGGCTGCTCACTTTTCTGGTCAATTACTGGACTGCGCCATGTTGCCTGGAGCTCCAAAGACCAAAGCCTGGCTTTGTTTCCTTCCAAGTCTGCGCTGCAAGTGGTGCCTCCCAGACTAAGACCCTCAGACAGTGACATGGCACATTCATGGTCATTCTCTAAGGTGGTTCTGGGTGATCTCGAGGCATGGTTTTCACTTAGTTACATGTTTATTTTAACATAGGAAAAAACATACCTTTTATAAACCTATAGATGAACAAATATCAACTTAAAAATAAACTTGTAAAAAAAAATAAGAGTCCTTGCCCATACACAAGGACTGAGGCAGCACCTGAACCTGAACGTCATCAACAGCCGTACACAGCACAAGATAGGAAATTTTTAGAATTTCACAAAGTTAGGTGGCTATAGGGCTGCTTCTCCTCTCTTTGTGGAGCTTACACCATGGGTCCTAAGATGGGGTCATGTCTCCTGAAGGTCTCAAGGTCGCACTGACAACCCTGTCCCCAGCCCTACTTACCTCTGCCTTAGGGCTGTGGGTTGGGGTGAGCAGAATGGCTTGTTTCTGAGGCGACTGGCTGGGGCTGGAGACTCGGGAAGGACCTGGAAAGGAGGGATGCAGAGGTTTACAATAGGAATAAAGTCCCTTCCACTCTACATATACTAGGAGTAAGGAGGGTCTCACACTACAGCCAGCCCCTTGCTGAGGAAGGAGAGCAGGGACTCAGAAAGGTTAACTTGCACTGTGTTCCTGGGTCTACCCTCAGGCTGTTCTAAAAACAAACAGAAAACCAACAAAGGGACTCAAGGAGGGTGCTGCCCTACCCTGTGTGCTCCTGTGTGGCACTCTAGTCATTACATGTGGTAGCTTTGATCTGGGCCTTGAGCTTTGTGATGTCTTTATTCTCGTGCTCCCAAACAACCCAAGGAAAGGTATGAGTGGTCGAGGCTGTCAGTAGAGACCTGTTGCCCCAGACATGCCAGGACCAGATCACGCATGATTAGGAGGGTCCTGGCCACCCATAGGGCTAGGCACGACAAGCTCTATTCTGAAGGCCTCACTGGTATTACCAGCATGCCCTGCGGTCTCTGGCATTCTGGAAGTCTTTCCTCCTGCCCCCTACCTCTCTCCTCTTGCTTTGGTGTATCAGGCGGCTTCTCTTCCTGGTTCTCTGACACCCTCAGCTCCAGCTCAGCTTTCGCCTTGGCCTGGCACTGTAAGCGAAGTTCTGTCTCAGCGTCAGAAGGAATGTCATCAGACCAGTGTTGATCTGGGGGAGGTAGGTGAGATACAAAGTTTTACACATTTGAGTCCTGGCCATGTGCCTTTTCTGTGTCCCGTTTCCTTAGAGAAGTCTCAATGGGATGATCCACCGTGGCATGAGGTCTAACCCGGGTGCGCAGTCCTTGCAAACCAAGCCTCTTACCAGAGATAAACCCAACACAAGGCATCCATCTTGCCTTCTGAGTGTGGGGTTTGTGGAGACTTGTGGTGCTTTTGGTGTGTGTGTGATGTGTGTGTGTCTGTCTGTCTGTCTGTCTATCCTCACCTGTATGAAGGCCAGAGGTTGACATTGGTGCTTCCCACTGCTCTTCACCTCAGCTTTTTGAGGCAAGATCACCCTGAACCTGGAGCTTGCCTTTCAGCTTAACTGGCTGGCCAGGCTCCCTCCTCTGTGCCCAGCTGGCATTTACACGGGTGTTAGGTAGCTGAACTCAGCAGTCCTGCCTGTGCAGCAGGCACTTTGCCCACCGAGCCAGCTCCCCATCCCATTTGATTACTTGTACAACACAGTGACCATGACACAAAAGGCCATGACAGAGGCAAACCACCACCACCACCAACCACCACCACCAAAACCACCACCATCAAAACCCAAAATGCCCATGGACTCATTTCCCCATTTCTTTCTCCAGTCCCAGAGTTACCCCCACCCCAGCTGTCCCCCTAAACTTTTGCTATAAAGTATCTTTTGTGAGTTCCACCCAATCTGGTTCTGTCCCCCATGTGTAAAAGGAGGTCACAGAAGTGCAGAAGGAAGGCTGGGCCCCATACCATCTAGCTCGGCACCAGTGTCCCCAGGGTCCCCATCCTCTGCGGCTTCCCCTTCAGTCTCCGCTGGCTCTGAGTCCACGTCCTCTTCTAGGTCATTCTCATCCAGAGGGGCTGTAAAGCAGAGACATTCACGGACAGGAAGCAAAGGACAGACAGACAAATAACAGTGCAGGGTGCAGAAGGTAGTGATGCACAGGCCACGGGGAGAAGGGAGGCCCCGGACAGATATGGAGTGCGCTCTATAAGCAGCGTGGGTACCACGGCCATTTCTCCCTCCACTCTAGTAGGGCCATGTGGAGGGAGAAGCACAGTTTCTGGCCTGGAGGTATCACCTCTTCCTCCAGAGGCTGCTGCTGGAGATCCTCCAGTCAGTCATAATCAAGGGATGCTGTGGGGCCATTGGCAACTCTTAACAGGACTTTATATAACAGGCCCAGTGCTGGCCACTTCATGTGCCAAGAGGTAGTCACTCCTTATCCTGAGGTAGCCAGAGGGCCCTGTTCCTCAAGGTCACCTTTGGGTGACAAAGCTTAGGTCTGAGGGTCAAGTGACTCACAGTGGCCTCTGCTGTTCAGCTGCATCAGCACATGGAGAGGCTGGTGCTTTTTCTAGAGACAACTGAGAGTTTGCTAAAGCAAGATGGTGGACCTGAGGGGATAAGTCAAACTCCCTTTCTGGACTCAAAAACGGCTCTTTAGGGCTGCAGAACAAAGTAAGGAATTCATCCACTTCATCCACCCTGAGGCAGACAGCTGAGCTGTACAGCACCCAGGACTCAGGACTCGCCTAGGCCTGCAGAGGACTGCGAAGGGGAGCAGACAGAGGCTCTGCCTGGGGATGCTGTCAGCCTGAGGGCAATGCTTTTGATTCACGTGGGGTAAGGCATCAAAGCACATCTGGACTGTCTCAAAGCTGAGGGGAAGTGGGGAGAGGCCAGGCCAACCTACTGCTCTGTCCCCAGTCGGCGCGGGCCACTGA
>LOJH01003364.1:0-39258 GCA_001685095.1 Ellobius talpinus | reverse complement strand
CAAAGAGCAGTCAGGGTTCCCTGCCCTGTGGGAAGTCCAAGGTCCTCCCCTGTCTTCAACCATAAGTATGGACGAGAAGTAGCCTGTAAGGTTATATCATAAATATGTCTGCTGTACTCCTCTCTGCAGTCCTGAAGCTGTAAGGAGGTCTATTTCAGCCCATGCAGAAAGACCACAGAGAGGCTACCTACTAATATATAGTCAGCCATATAGCTGAGCTTCCGGTCAACAGCTAGCATCAGTTTGAAGACTTCAACTGCCATGACAAAATACCTTCAAATGAATATCTTATAAGCAACAGAAATTCATTTCTCAGCTCTGGGGGCTATGAAATCTAAGGTTAAGGTATTGGACGGTTCAGATTCAGGTGAGGATTCATTCTTCATTCCAATTGTCTTCTACCCCCTGCTTACATGGTGTTTAGGTCTGGCTAGTTCCTTAGGGTGATTTTTACAAGTTGTTAATCTCAACCATGAAGGTAAAGCCTCTCAAACCCCCATATCCCATATCCTAACACTGTCACTATGGAAACACCACAAGCACTGTTATGGAGACATAACACATTCAAACCATAGAAATGAACCCCCAAAGTGAAAACACCCCCAAGTGATCCCAGTAGCCACCTGACATGTCACTTCTAGGCTTCAGACCTTCCCAACTGAGGTCCCAGACATTAAGCATCATATATCAAGTACTTTTGTTTTGAACCCTTTTCTAATTCCCAATCCACAAATTTTTAAGAACAAAATCAAATGGCTGACTTTCCCACTAAGCTTTGAGACAGTTTGCTACTTAGAAACAGCAGCTAAGGCAGGCTCTGCTTCTTAATTCCCTATGGAAACAGATATTGATTGCATATCACCATTTGGGGTCACCTTTCCCATTCTAAGGGGCTACCCCTACCCAAAGATCCTGGAGAAACCAACATAGCCAGGCATCACACAATAATAAGAGGTTTATTCAGGTGATAAGGACGGGGAAGGGGGCCTGAGGCGAGAATAAGGAAAGAATGACGGGATGGGCTCGCAGTTAACTATTGATGCCACCGGCTGCCTCCTTCCTCCTTGTCCTGTTCCGCACTCATGCTGTTTCATTTAACATCCAATTATCGGAGTTTTCCTAATCAAGTTTTCAAAACACTTGTTTTGAATAAACAAGTGTTTAAGATATATCTTAGTATTTATTTGTGTGTATATAGCAGTGTGTATCCAAGCACATGTTTACGGGTAACTGTAGAGACCAGAAGAGGGCATCAGATGACCTGGAACTGGAGTTATTTACACTAGTGAGCCACTTGATGTTGATGCTGGGAACTGCACTTGAAGCCCCTGAAAGAGAATCAGGCAGGTGCTCTTAATTGCTGAACCATCTCTCTGGCCCCTGCAAACAAGTTTTTTAAAATGTATAGTGTGCTTCTACCTAGAAACGCAATCTTAGTGCCCTTAGTGCTTACCAGAAGATAAAGGTGAGAGATGTCACAGATGTGAGTTCTTGCTATGTGTCCACTCCCCCAAAAACACACAATGGAGAATAGGTATTTTCAGATTGAATAAATAGTCAAGCCAGTGTTAATTTAAATTCTTGTTTTCTTTCTGCCTCTGTTAATCTGAGCCTCTAAGTGGTTCAGAGTACAAGGTTCAGAAAGAACAGTAATGAGGGGCCTCTGAAGAGTTTTGCCAAACCACAGTTTAGAGACTAGCCCTCTTTTGTGAAATCTGACATTTCCAGAGAAGCCTCCGTGTTAAAGTTTGAACAGCTGGGACTGGGATCTGGTTGGGCCTCTTTTGGGGGAATCTCATGATAGGTCACAGCTGCTTCAAAGAGAGGTGATTTCTTGACAGAGCTGAGGAAGCGATGGCTGTATTTTGCAACTCTGCCTACCCAATGGTCTTAACTGGCCCCTACCTTCCTAAGGGGAAGCAGTTTGACTTGGGTGGAAGCATGCAGACTTAACAAAGACAAGAGTTTGTACACCTGGCACTAGCATATAAGCACCCTTGGGAAGACTATTTACAGGGGGCAACTTTTAGCCAAAATGAACACATTGTGCTGACTCAGACTTTTCCTAAGAATCCTGAAATCCATCCCACTCTCGTAACCATTTTGGCATGAGAAAGTTTACTAGGAAAGGAGCATTTGTTCAGGACTATCCCCCCCCTTTATGTAAACATCCTATTCTTTACCTTCTGTACGTAAAGCTCTATCAAGTTCCTCATTGTCTTAGACACTGTTCGGCTGCTGTGCAGAGACACTATGACCAAGGCAACTCTTATAAGCAAAAGCATTTAATTGATGTCTTGCTTACAGTTTCAGAGGCTTAGTCCATCTTGGTATGGAGCATGGCAACATTCAGCCAGGAATGGCACTAAAAACGTAGTTGAGCACTCCATCCCAACCTGCATGCAAAGAAGAAAGCAAGAGACTGGGCCTTGCATAGGCTTTTGAAATATCAAAGCCCACCTCTAGTGACACACTTTCTCCAGCAAGGCCACATCTACAACAAGACCACATTTTTTCAAATAGTATCAATCCCTGGCGATGAAGCATTCAAACATATGAGCCTACTGGGATCTTCCTTAACCAAACCATCACAATCGTGTTATTTGACAGCTTTCAAAACACATGGTGGAAAAGGATAAAAGAATTTAATCAATTAATCAATGGCTTGTAATTTTGCCCTGTGAAACCAAACCACTTGTGTTGCAAATGGAGTTGTGATGGTTCTCTGGTAAGTAAAAGATATGGGAATGTTAAGAAATAGCATCTTCATTGTAATATTATGCTATGGTTCAGATGTGAAATGTTCCCCATAAGACCAGATGTCTAAACACTTAGTCACAGCTGGTGGTATTGTTTGGGAAGGCTCTAGAGCTGTTAGGAGTGGAGCCTTGATGGAGGAAGTGGGTGACTGCAGATAGACCTTGAGGTTAAATAATCTGGCCTCACTTTCTGTTCACTGTCTCTGCTTCCTGACTTCAGAACCAATGTGGCCAGCTGCCTCCTGCTTTTGCTGCAATGTTTTCCTTGCCACATGGACTGTAGTATCTTTCTGAACAGTAAGCAAAACTAATTCTTCCCTTTTTCAGTTGCTTCTTGCAAATATTTGTTCACAACAACAAGAAAGCAATTAATACAGAAAATCAGTACCAAGAAATGGGTTTGTTGCTACAATAAACCTAACCATGTGGTTCATAGATATTTGGAGCTAGTTTGTGAAACTAATGCAAAAGTTTGGAACTTTAAACTAGAAAAGCCCTAAAGTGCTGTAAACAGAACTTAACTGGCTATTGGGTGGTTTGATAGACAAGAAGAATGAGAGCAATGCCATCAGTGAAGGCCCAATTCATGAGGTCTCAGAGAGGAACATGATTCTATTGGGATCTGGGCTAGAGGCCATTCAGGTTATATTTTGACAATCCATCTTCATTCTACCTCTATCCTGAGAACTTGATTAGGCTGAATTTAAAAGAAACAGGTCAATGTGTTTTGTAGCGAAAATATCAAGATATGATTGTAAACAGAGATTCTGTTTTTGTTTCCTGGCTGCCCAGACCAGAATAATCACACAGAAACTATATTTATTAATTATAACACTGCCTGGCCAATGGCTCAGGCATATTTCTAGCTAGCTCTTACATCTTAAATTAACCCATTTCTATTAATCTGTGTATCGCCACAGAACCTTACCAGTAAGGTTCTGTCTTTTTCCTTTGATAGCTACATGGAGTCACCTCGACTCCACCTCCTCTTTCTCTCTATCTCTGACCGAATTTTCCACCTGGCTACATTCTGACCGCCATAGGCCAAAGCAGCTTCTTTATTAACCAATGGTAATAAAACATATTCACANGCTAGCTCTTACATCTTAAATTAACCCATTTCTATTAATCTGTGTATCGCCACAGAACCTTACCAGTAAGGTTCTGTCTTTTTCCTTTGATAGCTACATGGAGTCACCTCGACTCCACCTCCTCTTTCTCTCTATCTCTGACCGAATTTTCCACCTGGCTACATTCTGACCGCCATAGGCCAAAGCAGCTTCTTTATTAACCAATGGTAATAAAACATATTCACAGTATACAGAGGGGAATCCCACTTCACAGGATAGTATTTGTGTGGTGATATGCTACTATCTACCATCATTATCCAGCTCTATAATGAAGTCGAGCTACAAACTGGGCAGAAAGACATTTAAAAAGTGTAGTTTGTTGAGGAATGCAGCAGAAGTTAAATCTAGGGAAGAGGATGTATACGTTGAAGAGATAAGCACTATGAAAGAGAAAGCCTCTGCTATATGCTAGGACAATGAGAAAGTTGTTCTTAGGTCAAGACCCTACAGATCAAAAATTCAAAGCTATTAAAATGCACATTTATTTGAAAGCAAAGAGTTTAAATTGTGAATGTCACAAAAGGGGTTCTTTGTTGTAAACAACTGCCTAGGGAAGACATTTTGCAAAAATCAATCACCAAAGTATACAGAGGCTCCTATAGCTTTGCTCCAAGGGAGCCTGACTCCATTCAAATCTGGCAACAGAATTCAGCAGCATTGTTCAGATAATACTGGTTTACAAGTAGGAAAGATGCAAGATTGAGGAGCTATGATATCTTGTACAATTACAGACAGCCACTGAGGCCATACAGTGTGTAGGCAAAGTTTAGGGACCTAAAAAGAGGCCCTGAAAAGCTATTACACAAAACTATGAATGTTCTACCTAGGTAGCAAAAGAGACTCCAGGATATCAAAGATGACAAGACCATGGGATTTCTACTGAAGAAAGATATATGCTCAGAAAACAACTAGCCCAAAAAGGAGAATATGTATCCTACAGGCACCAGAGTTAGAGGAACAGGGCTGGAGGAGCAGAGTTACCAAAGTCTTTTGCATACTAGAAGATTCCAACATGAACTCCGAATTCCAGAGAGATGAAGGATTTGGTGTTTGCCCTTCTGAATGTTGGTCTTGTTTGGGTGCAATCTTTCTTTGCTGTGCCCCAATACTGCCTTTGGGAATGGGAATGTTTACTCTGGGCCATTGTTTATTGGAACTATGCAACTTGGTTTTTTTATGTTAGGGGTACTAAAAATAAAGAGATTATTTGGGTCTCAGAAGACCTTGTCCTTTGAACTTTTGAACAGTGTTGGTATACTGGGAGCCTTGAAGACTTTTAAAGTCGGAATGAATAAATTTTGTTTGATTGCTTCATGGAGGCCAAGAGCAGAATGTTTGGTTTTGAATGTGAAGTGTTAATCATGGGCCATGTCTTTGAACAATTGGTTATCTGTTGGTGGAGCTATTTGGGAGGGTTGTTAAATCCTTAGGAGGTAGTACCTCAGTGAAGGAAGTGGGTCACTGAGGGGTAGGCCTTGAGGTCTTATGCCTAGCTCCACTTTTTGTTCAATCCCTCTACCTTTTTTACTTCAGATGCACTATAATCAAATGCCTTCCATTCCTACAAACATGTTTTCCCTACTGCGATTGACCATATCCTTGGACCTGTAAGTTAAAATAAGGCTTTACATCTTCAAGTTGTTTCCCATCCAGTATTTGTTAATAATGGCAAAACAAGTAACTAATAGGCATTCTTGCTGAGTTTTCAGGAGAGGAAAACGGTACCAGTTTCTGTCATTCGTGTACAAACAGAATAGTTTGTGATGTGGTTGGTGTAAAATTAGAATGGCCAATCATTTCAATTTATCCATGTCTCAGGAAACCCTTGTGACCCAGACAAGACACTTGATAACCTGTAAGTCAAAAGAATAAGTTAGTAAAATAGAGTTCCCACTAGCTGATTAATAACAAATCTAAAATTTTCTGTCCTTTTCTAATAAAAGATAAATTTCTCAGAAGAAAAGACATTAACTTTTGAGGCAAGATTACTTATCAAGTAATACCTATTTATTAATTTGACAATATTTATTAATAGTATACTACATGGGATAAGGTTCTGGGGACATAATGATAAATAAGCTAGACATTTAAAAAAAACACAGTCTAGAGGGAAAAAAATAAGCAGGCATTGATATAAAAGCACGATAGTTTCACAATTTTTAATAAGCACAATAGTAGTATGGTATCCCAGAATGATAAATCCCGCCCTTGGGAGGACAGGGCAGATGTCTGTGTTTGGGAAGGTATCTGAGACCAAAGACAACAAGAAATTAATGAAACCAAAAGTAAATGTAAAGGAAAGACAAGCCATGAAGACAGAATATCATGGACAACAATAGTCTTCAGGAGGTCTATAAACAGATTACTTGAGTGGAAGCTTTAAGGAATAGGAGATAGTAAAACACAGGCTAAATGAAAGTAGAAAGAGGTACTGATGTGAGCGAGAAAGCTCAATAGAGGTGGGGCATGCAGAAATGAAGTGGGGGCAAAAGGGTCAACCAAAATGAAAGGTGCCTTAAAATAGTTATAAGGGAACCTGTGATTTTTTTTTGATCATGAAGGAAAAGGTCCATTAAAGAATATAGTAGAGCACAGGTGGGCTGAAAATAGAGAGGAGATATACTCAGGGGTAAAGATGTAAGTGGAGATAGAGGGTTATGGAGAGGAGGAGATGGCAGGATAACTTTTAGGGGAGAATTTGAAAATAAATAACATGCATGGTGGTCAATTCTTTCCCTAGAAGACACAGTTAATTAAATGAAAACTTTATGAATACCTTCTTAGGAGCTACTGTCAGGAAGGCCACAGACACCAAAAAGCAATAGTTATTATTATTTCTCTTGGTTGGCCATCACTACTAGATTGCCAGAGCCTTTTGCTGAAGATACCATTTATTTTGGATACAATAGAGAAACTAACTTTAAATTGACCAGAAAATTCTCTCCCTGCTGTATAGATTATATATGCAAGCTGTTGAGAAAGAAAAGACATCAATGGTCTCACGAGCACTGAACTCTGCATGTTATTACACTGTCCTGCTAGTAAAATGTGTCCACTATTGCAGCAACGGCATGAAGGTTATGGTGGGAACTAACCTTTTCTGATTGGACATAAAACCTTCTCCACAGGAGGGAATTCATGCTTAGTACTATAATCCTATTCTACAAGCTGTAACTGGCGGATAGTAGGTTCTAGTGGTGAACCTACAGCTGTTGCTTTGCTAAATGGTCATGTTGCCAAACAGCGTTATGAATATTTACCTTTGTAGCTACAGATCTGAACTACTCTCAAGTTTGGACGAAGAAGGTTCTCTTTTCAATGAGTAGTAGGCAATGCAAAGATTTGTAATTGACCAAAATGCTTGTATAAAGAACTTTGAGTATCCAGCTGTACATGTGTCTTCTATAGCGACCTCCCACCATCCAAGACTCAGGAACTTTCATGGAAGAAGGGGATGAGGACAATGTAAGAGTGACTAGGTGGAGGCAGAGATCTATGAAATGCTGACTTCCTGACATGACATAAATATTCATGCATCAAGTCACAGCAGTTGTGCTTACCAACACAAGACCTACACAAGATCAAGCCAGTCAAAATTCTAGGATAGATAGGGGAGGAACCTCCATGGCTCTCTACCTATTGGAGGAGCTATTAGCAATTGATATCTGCTGAGGGAGAGTCACTCTCCTTTGGGATGTGGCTACTGGTAAGTTATTCATGCTCCAGTGGATGGCCACAAACTTTTGTGCATATGGGCAGCACTAATAGGATTCATGGGGTTACTAATAATAAAAATGAAAAGAGTGTAGAAGGTTGAGAAGGAGATAAGATAAGGTAGGGGGCACTAAGAGCAGCTGGAGAAAAATGATGGTGAATAAATATGATCAAAATGCATTGTGTACATGGATGAAATGTTCAAATAATAACATAAAATAAAATTTCATTGAATTAAAGAAAATAAAAATGAAACTTTCACATTAATGTATGGAACAAAAGATGTTTATGGAGTGAGGTAACCCAGACACAGAAAGAGAAATGCCTGTGTTCGTGTTCAAATGTGGATCCTAGCTTTGAATTTTTAGATTTGTGTATTTAACTTGGAGTGCATGTAGAATCAAGAAAACTATAAAGAAGCCATTGAGTGTAAGGGAAGAGACATTAGAACATAAGGGGCATGAAAATAGAGACTAGAGAGGAAAATAGAGAGGTCACACAACAGTCCCAGTTATAGTCAGTGGGTCACAAATCATAAGAAAAAGGGATGAATGTGAAAAGGAGACCTGCATGGAACAGCTTGTGGTGGAGGAGTGATGGAGAGATAGGAGACAGTAGGAGTGAGAGTTATATTAATAAATTTTAAATATCTTTTTAAAGTTATAGAAGTATATCTGTAGAATAACTAATGCTAATCTTAAATTCTTACCCAAAAATTTGTTATCAATTTATACTATCCCAAGGCATATCAATATGCTTTCACAGATCGTCCCCAAACTTCGTATTACTAAATTTTTAACTAAAAACATTTAACTGGTGTTTTGAATTGCACTTATTTTCTTACTGTTGTAGTACGTTCAAGTGTCCTAAACTTAGAGACAAGTCTGTCAAAGGACTGGACCTCAAACTGGCCTACATTTAATGGAAAATACCTGAATTATAGAAATGCCTCTGAGACTCAACCACCAGACTTTTTTGTACTTTTAGTTTTTTTCTGGAGAATAGCAGAACAATTTGCCTTGCTGCGAGATGGTGCTGGCAAGAGGTTTGCAAAGGGAGAGCCAAGCCCTATAATAGGATTGTGGCTATTTTGGGTGGTATAATGAGAAAGACTTTAAGATTTGGAGCAGGTACAGCAAAGAAAAGTGATGTGATCCATTACTGATGTCTGCCATGAAGTCAGTGACAGCAGCAATAACATGGAGAGTATCCATTCCCATTTTTGACCATTTAAGCTCTAGAGCGCTGCCAGTGTTTTTTTCTTTGATGCTCCTGTTTAATTGATCTCAATTCACAGAAAGCAGCTATTAAGCAAATTCCTAGTGAAATGGTGACTTGAGTTCACTTCATGCCTTTCCTATCTACAAAGCATGAAGCTTCAAAAAGTTCACAATGGATCACTTTTGAAAGGACAACCAGTAAATATTGTGGTATATAGCCTCTATTCTGCCTTTTTATCCTTAGTAAGTGGCTTAGGCTTTTAGAGATACTTTTACCTTACCATCAGAATTATTTCAATAACTCATTTCCTGGTGATGTCTGAAAGATGGTTAATTATTGTGGGAATTTAAATACAGTGTCAAAGTAAATGATAACAGGATTCTCTGGTCAGGCTCAAGGTTAAAGGCAACCACATTACCCAACTACAGAGAAACACAATCATTCCCTTTCCCACAGATAACGAAGGTCTTCCTGTCAGCCTACAGGAATCCCATTCCTTCCTCCTCCAGTGTAACTAGACACTTGCCGCAGAAAAAATAACCCTCTTCTCCTTGGCTTGGCCTCAGGGTAATCAGTCAAGGCTAGGAAACGCCAACCTCCAATGCTACAGTAACCGCAGAAACCACACAGTGCTTAGGCAGAACTCAAGGTCTGAACAGTCATCAGTTTCAACACAGGGAGGTGAAGTCACACAGCCTTGGCTCTGATGAAAATAAAATGTCCAAGTGCAACATTGGAAGCAAATGTTCTCCCAAGGGAGAAACATCACACTGAAAAGACGCGACTCTGGTCTGGATTCCTGAGTCAGGAAAGGCAAGTCCAATGGGACAGATTGTTGAGACCCATCACAAACCAGACTCTTCCAGTCTTACAGAAGGTCAAGGCAATGGGACACTAGAGGGGAAATATATTGTCATCTGAAGGAAAAAAAATTCCCAAAAGAAATATTGAATCATTCCAGTCCTTCAAGAGTGGGAACCCCCCAGAGGAAGAGAAATAACAAACCCAAAAGCATTGAAAAATAACTCAGCAAAGAAAATTTTGGCTTTCAAGTGGCAATTTTTTTTTTCTGGTGACTGAACAGTAATCTTCTAAGGAGAATAACAAGAGCCTGTTCCCAATAGACTTTAAAGCTTCGGCTGCAGAAAGGCTATTCGTGGCTCACCAGCTCGGCTGCTGATTTATTCTCACCTTGAGGCAACTCTGTAACCTTGCTCACTGCCTCAGCTTCTCAGTCAGCCGGGTGGGACATGGTGGGACATCCGACTTGCAGTCTGCTTCATTTGCTAGGATGTCACAAAGATTAATTAGCAACATTAATACACTAGATGTTCCTTGGGACGGCCAGGGAGAAAGTGTGATTATGATCATCATTGCTCTGGATTAGTAAGTAGGATATTGCCAAAATGAGATGGTAGCAGGAGACGATACCTGGAAACAGAGAAACAGGCCAAAGGGTGATTTTTGTATAGTTTCCCATGACTCTGGCTCAAGAACACATTTTCTTCAGTATTCTTGCCCAGGGACTTAAAATTCCCACAGTCTTTGTAAGTTGATTGAAAGTGGATTGGTCTCAGAGTCAAAATGGTTCAACTCCATGGTGTCTCTGCTGCTTATCGGCTCCAAGGTCCGGTGCAGATCTATGAAGTTGGTGCCACTCTCAGCTTCTTCGTCTATAAATAAAGCAAACTTATCCTCCCTTGTCTCTGTGCCTCAGTGTTTAAGTTCATGCTCTGAAGATTTTGGTGGTTTCTGGAAACTAAACTGACTATACAAAGGCAGCGCATTAGCCATGAGAAAATATGCCAATGAGCTAGGGAGATGGGCCGGTTGGTAAAGTCTTGCCACACAAGCGTGAATAACCTATGTTCAAATCTCCAGCTTTGCATAGTCATGCACGTCTGTTGTCTCAGACTTAATACAGTGAAATGGGAGGCAGAGACAGGAGAATCCCCCAGAAACTTGACAACCAGCAAGCCCAGCGTATGCACCACAACAGCAAACACAAAGAGACCCTGCTTCCAAAGAGCTGGGATGCAAGGACGAAGACCCAAGGTTATCCTCTGACCTCCACAGGTACACTTTGTCATGCACATGCATGTACACAGGTGCATACATCGTACACACACATGGACACAACAAATAAGCAATCAAGCAAACAAATAAATAGTTTTTTCAAAAAGAGAAAATATGCGTTAGGATTGTCCATATTACACCTTGCTTCATGAGACAATCTACCAGCATAAGTGCATCTAAGAAAGATGTCTTTAACTCTGAACAGTGACCAGAGATGATTATGTGGCTGTCACAATGAGAGCTTTGGTATTCAGGCATCTATCTGTGGTGCTGAGGAAGCTGAGAGAAGTTGGGAAGATAACAGATAAAACAGATATCATTCCTTCCTGACATGAGGCTCCTCTGCAAAGAATGGAGGAAAATTTGTCATGCTTTTTAAATCATTGTATCTTATCATGATGGGCATTAAAAAGAAGTAGAAATTATTCTAGTTCAATTTCTCATTTTATAAAATGAAGAACTAAGGCTCATTGTGACCCTGGAGCCCCTTCCTTCCTGATACCTAGACTCCAGTTATTTCCACAGTACACCATCACCAATGTACAAACCTGGTTGCTAAGGACTCTGGGTACCAGTCTCCTGAGTTGTTCCTCACACCCACATCCTTTCCCTTCTGTTGTCAACCTGCATCCAAACCCCAGCATTATAGGTTTTCACTATAATATGCTTTCATTGAATTTCTTTTCTGATCCCTAATCTCTGAATACTGCTCTCAGAATAACCGTCTACAAACATCGACTGGCTAATGCCTCCTCGGCTCAAATGTCCACGGATGGTCATTGTGTAGGGAAGACTGACAGCAGTCCCTGTTTACACTAGGTTAATATGAAAACACTTACCCAAGGGGGTGACACCAGACGCCTTCCTCCCTGGTGTTCAAGTTCTCGAAAGGGATTGACAAAAATGATAAATGCGCAACTTCCCCGGGTTTGCTGTTCATCTTAAAAAGAAATCCAATTACAGTTTGCAATTGCATTTTGGTGAAACATAATGAGCTCTCTTTGGAGTTGCCTTATTCAGATCAAATTACTTCTTCGTAATTTAAAGTACATTACATTTCCCAGACACCTCTCAATGCCCCCACAGTGTTTGGGTCCCCGTGTAAAGTATGACACAAACTTTGGACTGCCAAGTCTACATGAGTTCATCACCAAAAAAAAAGAACAGCCCATGGTTACCCACAGATAAGTCACTCTTCATGGCTCACATGCTGAGACATCAAAAGTCGTGTAACTCCTTGGAAGTCAGTCATTTCTCAGGAAAATGAGAATGAAAGCAAATTTCCTTCTGAGGACAGCACTACAGAGAGGTCTGGGCACTTCTGTATGAATGGTCAATATTATCAGTCAATAAAATTTCCCAGTCAATCACTCTTGTGTATTGACATAAATGACATAGGGCCATATGTGACTGACAAAATTGACGAAGTCTGAAACATCGGCCATAACTCTCACGTATGACATTTTCATTTTTAAAAAATGGCAGAGATAGAATAAAATGTTCTCAGAAGCTGTGACAGTAAGAGGGGAACAGAACTAAGGTTTTGGGGTGTCATAATGTGCCCCAATTTCTCCAAGAAAGTTCAGCATAAAACATCAATAGGTCTTTAAAATACTCTTCACTAATAATGTCAACAAGCCAGAAAGGTCATCCAGGAGTTTTTAAAGTGCAGCCTGACCTGATTTTCCTGTTTTATTGAGCTAGGCTTTTCCACTTCCATGCAATGAAATCTATGACCTTCAAGATCCATGTTCTTGACATTTTTAGCTTCATACATGACAGTATGTGTCACTGGACTTTGTCAACACTTGTGTTTATGTTTGATGATTCATTTGCTAGTTGTAAGCAACAGTCTAGATTTGAAAGTTTTGGGGATAGAAACATTAAACTTCTACTCAGCTGCTGGCATCACATATTTATCACGCCTGATACATGATTACCAAAGAACGCCTTAGCATTTTCAGTTATATGGAAAATCATTATTGGATGGTAGGTGACCTTTCAGATAGAAGGTCCATTTGAGTCCACATTAAATCTGTGTTGTCTTCTGTCTGTGCTAAAGAAAGCAAACAAGATGTAGCAGCACAAAACTTTGGCAGCCACAATTAGCTTATTCCCAGAAACAAAGTAGATTGCCTTTGAGAGGCAGAATGCAAAACAAGAACTGTGGGTCAGAACACGTGCACATAAAAAGCCTTGGTGGACATAGGATGGTTGCCAAGACAACAACCAGACTCTGAAGGAACCTATTTTACTCTAAACATAGTTTAACATTATATCAATCTTAGAATTGGGGAGAAAGAAAGAGAGAAAGTTGCTGAATTATGAAAACAAACAAAAATGGAAGTCACGAAAGCCAATATTAGCAGTGCCCAGACAATTGCTAGCAAAAGTTATTGGAGTTAGCATATTCTGATATAATTATATAATTCTATTACAATTATAATACGGTGTAGCATAATTCCAATATAGAGATGAATAAAGACATATTTTATGTTGATTTGGGTTTCTGTTTATTTATGGTAACATAGGTACATGACATGGCTTGAATAAAACATGTCCACAGGTCTGCATGTTGAAACATCTGGTATTGCTATTTAGAGAGGTAATAGAGACTTTGGGACATGAGGCCCAGCTGGCGGATGGAGATCACTGGGAGATAGCTCTGAAGATTATACTTTGGTTCTGCTTCCTTCCCACCATTTGTTTCTAGATCCACCCATGCCCCAGTACCTGCCTCCATGCGCCATGCTATCTTTTTTTTTAACCCCTTGGTACCCTCTGAAACTGAGCCCAAACAAGCCTCTCCTTCCTTGAGCTGCTTCTGGTGGGTGCTTTTTCCAGAGCAATGTGAAGAGTAACTAATAAGATATGTGATATCTGTGTTCCTTTGTACCTGCTGTCAAGATTGTCTCCACCTCACTATTGAAAAGCTAAGGCTTTGTTATTCTCGCTGTCAGCTTTTCAGGTAGAAGTTGTTCTCTCCTGAGAGGACTTATATCCAATACACCTAATTCACATTTCAAATTCCTCCTATTCACTTGCAAAGAAAGCATCATGTACTTGCTTTCACTGAAACACTGTGTATATACACTTGCCACTATAAACGCCTTGCTATTTCAAGTCTCCTCAAGATTCCAAGCTCCAAGAGTGGGTCCTTTCTATTGATGCTTATAGACTCACAAACCATCACATATTCCAGAAACCCATGGATGAATTCAGTTATTAAAACAAAACGAAACAAATTACACCTATGAACTCACTCTGGAATCTGAGCATGTTCTGGTTGGGCCAATGTTATTTTTTAACATTATTTCCTTATTGATTCTTTGGGAAATTCACATCAAGTACCCCAACTCTACACACCTCCCAATCCCCCCATATCCTCCTCTACCCCTGCAGCACCCCTCCAAAAGAAAATTTCGAAACAAAATGAAACAAAGTAAGCAAACAAAGACAAGAACAAAACAAAACAAAAATCATTTTCACTTCTCCATCTTTCCTGCCTCTCCAACACTTCTTCATTTGTCCTGTTAGTATTGGGAGCAGTGTGCTGTATAGTATCGCCTTTTGTCCAATCAGCTGTACTAGGAAATGGTCATTGCAATGAATCATTAGTCTGGTTGAAGGCCTCTGGCTTCTGGTATATCATCATCACTGGATCCCAACTGAAACTCCTCTCCAATATCCCTCAGCCAACCTAAGTCATGAAGATCCTGCTGGTATCATTCCACAGTCCCTTCATGACTTCCAGCAGGTCCTAGATTGGGTAGATGCTAGCGTGGGCCATACCAAAGCCCAGCTGTGGGTCTGGGGGTAGCTGAGTTGATCAGTCTGGGTCAACTGGGGCTGCCTGCCTCAGGCGAGGGGGCGGAGGCTGTTCCTCTGTGCCCAAGTCATAAGAGCCTGTTCTCCCTCGCCTGTGGTGAGGGGTGAGGCCTACCCTGGCTACTATAGGGAAGCGGACTCAGACATAGCAGTTGGCAGCATTCCAGTCTCAGTTGACACCAGGACCAGTGTTGTTCATTTTAGCTGTGCAACATCTCAGATTCCAGAGTGATTTCATAGGTGTAACTCATTTGCTAGACTGACCATTCCCTGGGCATTGACTACAGGAAGGATCTCCTTGATTCTTTAAGCAAGTCTGATTCAGCTGGCCACTTCTCAGATGGAGTCATTTTTATACATCTTATATTTTCTTCTAAATTTGTCTGTTAGCATTTACCTTTACCAGACGTCTGACCTATGTTTGTATCTCTCAACAGTGTAATTTCCGTTATAAACAACTTGATTCACCTGCATTCTATTTGAAGCCTTCGCAGGGTTTCCTGAAGTCAGGAGGTGGGTGTGGCAGGGGTATTTGAAGTCAGTAACTTAATCCAAGCATTCAAATTATGAAGCTCAAGGGACCCTTCTGTGGAGCTCACAGGTTCGTGCTTTGGCTGTTTATGTGACTGTTGAAGAAGAAAGTAAAGGAAGGCTGAGAAACACTCTTCCACCCTACCCTATGGGACAGGAGGTTGGGTTCGAAACTGGGACATGATGAAGGATGTCATCGGACAACAGTAGCGCTGTGTTCATGGGTAAAGAACAGAGAAAGGAAGGGGACGAGATGGGGATGACCCAAGTCCTTCCTCCTGGTGAGGGATGTCAAAGTTCCTGATGAAGTAAGACTCTCCTAAGTGGCTAAGAATCAAATGCTTACACTTTAGGGGTACTATTGGTATGTCAGAAAATAAGAGATTCCTCAAGGGGGTCGCCAAGGCCCTTCTAAGGGCCAAGTAAATTTACATGTTTAGAACACTGGAAACCATGTCTAAGATGTGGGGGATCCTGGCGAGCTTCACTGAGCTTACAAATTGCTGCTCCGTTTGGATGACTAATTGTTTGAAAATGACAAATTTGGGGAGAAACTAAAGTGTCTCAAAAAATCCTGAAATGTCATTCTGGTTAGAAATCTAAAGGCTAAAACTCCCCAAGGTTTTCGTCCATTGCCATTCACATCCACTATTCTAGGGGTTCATGAAGTAGAAGAAATAAAAAAAGGTCACAAGGTTCAGACCACACCAGCATAGGCACTATGGTCCTCACTAGAACCTCAGTGTCCAACATACAACCTGGAAAACGGGTGCTTCTTAGATCACGATACTGTAGAAGGAGAAAGGATGACTGTGTGGGGAAGAGAGCGAGGGAGCTTTCAGATTCCACCATGAGTTAAGCTTTACTGTGAATGGATAAAACATGTACAGGGTAAAAGTAGTAAATCAAGATGTTAATGAAGACAACCGGATATGGTGCCTCAAACTTGCAATCCCAGCACTCAGGAGGCTGAGGCAGGCTGATCTAGTGTTCGGGGCCATCTTGGGGGTGCATGGCAAAACGCTACTCAAAAACACAAAAGAGAAATAATAAACAAATGAAGACATAACTTTAAAAGTACTTGATTCATTTTAACCAGCGGGACAAAAGAAATGCATTCCTCATACTGAGGACATTCTCTAGGACAATGGCAGAGCTACAGCTAGTGTCCAGTGAATTGCTGAATTAAAATGGAAGAGATGCCAAAAACACAAAGATAAGAAAATAGTATTCAGATTTCTCTAAGGCAGGAAAGGTAGTTATGGGAAATGACAAACAGAAAACACTGCTGTCTATCTATAACCATATTAATCAATATCTTCTTATGTATATTAAAATAAGATGGTAGCAGTCATGGGGGACCATCAAGAGATACTCATAAATGACTCTGAAAGCAACCTGAAAGAATACGAGCATGTTTATTAATAAAATTGTTGGAAGAAGAGATAGGAGGGGAAATGAAACATATGACACATTAAACTTATCTGTAATAATGAGACCCATATGATAATATTTCGAATTTAGGAAGTTAATCCATAAAACATGATAATTTAATATATGATTATAATGGAAGTATAATATAACATATAGGGTAAAGATAACATTAAGGAAAACATCAGATTATGTACTAGTTTAAGAACTTTACATATTTTAATTTAATCGAGCTAATGTGTATAAGACACTAATTAAGCAATACACTATTAAGGTCATTTGGAATACATACAAGTCAAATCGATGTTATGCAATAAGTATTAATAAGCTTCTACCATGTGCAGATACTTTCTAGGAACGAGAGAGGAAGTGAAAATGGGGCCACCAGGTCTCAGGATTGCAACCCTACATTCTGGAACAGGAGAACTTACTCTGCACGTAAACAGATTTAAAAAGAAGGTTCTGAGGGGTGATAATGTGATTGAACATCCACTATAAAATTTTACAAAAGGAAAAGAGCAGTCATTGTAACTGAACAAGAAAATATTTGCATCAAAAATGAAAGAAAAGAACAATTCCTTAACAATCTCAGAATGCATCCATATATTTTTAGAAACTACCCCTAGGACTCTACAAACCAAGTGATCAAGTCTCAAACCAACAAGATTTACACGGGAGAAAACACAAATAGGAACCAAATGTCTGGGAAAATGTTCAAGCTAACTTGTAATCAAGAAATGCAAATTTAAGCAACTTTTTAACATCTGCTAAGTTAAAAAAAAGTTGAAAAATAAAAACCAGACTCACAGGAAGGATGACAACATAAACACAGTCCCCACTCTCCTCAAGGATAATAACTGAAATTACCAAAGAGGAGGGAGATGGGGTGTCGGGTACAAACGCCAGCAGTGGCCTAGGGAACAGTGCCAATCATAGATGAACTACACAGCTAATAATTTCTGCCAGTTTCAGCATCCACTGAGAAGAAATAACTACCTTCCTTTAAAAGCAATTGCAGGAGGAAAGGGAAATGATGAAAGAGGCCGTGGGCAGGCCCTGGGCAGATGGAAAGCAACTAACTTGGAGTACATTTCCCTATGGCCAGGGACAGCGCACAGGCTTGGTGGTAAAGAGAGGATGAGAAAGCCTTTTCCTCCCATTCGGAAAACCGATGGGGACATTACTCATCTTAGAATGGACTTCAGAAGGATGGGGCTTTCTATAGGGTCTAGAAGCAAAGACCACATGTGAGAGAAATGGGAATGAATGGAATATGAAGAACGGAAAGAAAGTTGGGCATATTTACAGCCATGTCAAGTACAAACCCCACAGGCCAAAATATTTTCTCTTTACTGAATTGTTTCTAATAATCTCATTGCCCTGAGCCTGGGGCTGAATATGGTGCTAGAGAGATCCTGCCCAAAGGACTGGAGACAAAACCACCATTTCCGCAATAAACCACACAAAATGCCCAGGTCCTAAATACCATGGTTTAAGGAAACTTTCTAACTTCTCTGAAGCTGATGAAGGCATAAGTCTACACACACTGTTACTTTACCCACTTACTTTGTGCTGGGACGATTCCCATGGCACCCAAACCACCACAAAGGCAGCTACCACCTACACGCACTACTTACAGACATGTAGTATATCTGGATGGAACTGTACTCATTTGAAGAATAATAAGGCACTGGGGTCACTAGTATGACTCTAAGAGCTAAAAAATAGTGAAAGAGCATTGGGTTGTTCAGACGATCGAATCATAATCCCAGTTCCAACATTTACTGCTATGCAACCTTAGGCAAAATCATTAACCTTTGCACACCTCATTTACAGAAGGAAGTTAATCAGGATGCTTAAGTAAATATGCAAAATACCACCAAAATATTCATCACATGGTAAATATTAGGTATCACTGTCATCATCTTTATTTTATTATGCCTAAGCAAAAAATTTTGCCACTAATAAAAGATAAACTTCAGATACACCATCCACGCTTTGTGTCAAATATTTCTGGCTGTTCTCCCAGGTCCGTGTGCTTCTGCCTCCTTCAGACTTAGGCAACGCTGTGTGTCTTGCATTGATCATTGAAATGGATGAAAGACTTGCATATTGATTATGAGGGGCAACTGTAAGAGTTAGTGCATGCATTGTGGAGCTATTTCACCTTCAGTCACAGCGACTTTCCAGATGGCAGTTATTCAGTCAACTAGGATCCTGGAGCAAGGATATAAAGAAGCAACTGCGTTAGCATGACTGAGAAAGGAAACCTGGTTGTACGGACACTAAGAAACAGGTTATTTTGCTGCCGTGGCATAGCATCCCCTATTGCTGACTAATACAGAAGAAGGAAAAAGAGAATGTTTCAGAAATGCTATTCCAGAAAAGGAGCATGGTGGTTTAGACAATAATTATTTTATATACCTCAAGATGATGAAGATAAAATGGGCATGAGAAGTAATTTAAAGCATAAGATGCCACGGTCCCCAGATAAGATTAACAGTGAGGTAGCAAAGTCTAAGAAAAAACATCAGGAGGTAACCATGGCAAGGGCTGAACCCAAGCTGAAACAACCCTGTGCTGTAGTTGAGCTTGTTCCCCCATGGAGTGTGCAATGTAACCACAAACGTACACAAAGAACTCTACAAAACCACTGGCTTCAGTATTACTTAGGAAGCAACAACCACGGAGACCCTAATTACGCAGAACAGAGGATTTGCTCAATCAACCTGTGTAGACCTTTGAACTTTATCACAGGGCTGTACAGCACACTTACAGCACTAATGGAAATGTTCTCCAGATGACCTGCGCAATACAACTATCTGCAGTTGCAGGGAGCCTTTGGGCATGAAAGTGCACCCAGTGTGACCGGGGAATGACTATTTTAAGACTGTTTTATTTTATTCAGTTCTAATAAAAATGTAAATATCTACATTAGCTTTTGTGCTGGATAGCTCATATTTAAAGGGTTACCATAATTGAGGTTTTAGTGCATTAAAAATATCTATAGTTCATCACCAAAGCAGCATATACAGGACATTATTAATAAACTTTTTTGAGTATGCACACTGTGTACATGCATGGAACTAAATGCTACACAAAAATGTCATTGTTGAGTCCTAGAGAATGACATAAAGATTGTCGGAAACTTTCTGTATAGTCTAAGGTTTTTCAAATAAATTATATCTTTATACAGAAATCTATAATTATTTGCTCATAACATAAAAAGTCATTAGAAACTACTGATAATCCTGCTGCAGTAAAATGTTGGTGGTATTACAATTCAATAAATTGATTTTAAAATATTAAATGGGTTTGTTTATACCCCAAGTAACTTTCAAAAGAAGGAAACACAACTTTTCCCTCAGTTCCAACTCTAGGGAATTCTTACTCCAAATTATTTTGCAAAAAGTTGATTAAAACTCTTTTAAAATATGTCTATGGATTATACTGGAAATAGAAAGGAGAAAACATTAAAAGTTGATTTAGGAAAATAGAATGTTATTTTTTATTATCCTTTAATATTTCAATACTACTCACAAAAGAACTCTTCATAAAGCTAATACAAAATGGATATAAAGTATTAAATATGAAGAAGCAATCCTCTAGTTACCAGTGACTCAACACAAGGAAGTCTGTTTCAGTTGTACAGACCACAGTCTGACATAAGAGGTTAGCTGCCTTTGAAGGCTATCTTCTGAATCATCACCCTTTTCAGCCAACTGTCTGCAGCCATCATGGAAAGCAGCAGAGGACATGAAGGGTTATGCAGGCAGTTTGATGGCTAAAATTAGAAATGGCTTATTGCCTCTATCTACATTCTATAGAAAAGAACAATGTCACACAGCCCAGACACAGCTTCAAGGGATATTGACAAAGGCATGCCTAAGAGTAGCTTCAAGGAGTATCTAGCTAGGCTGTGCTGAGTTTCCAATGTTAAACCAAACGTGCTTACTTTTCTGACAGGCTTATGAAGCCAATACATCAGGTAGATTGGTGCTGCTAGCGACATGTCAAATACATATTTTACAATTACAAAACTATATGTAGATGACCAACACGTGTTTGAAAACATTGAAAAATCACAAGAAAGTGAGTATTAAACCCACAATGAGATCTCATCTCACATGATTGTTTTTAAGGTAACAAATGATAATGAACTGGAACACGTGTACAGTCATTGGTAGCAATGTTAAATGGTGCATCTGTTTTGATAACTGATACAAGACTTTCTCAGAGAGTTAAAAATATAGCTACCCTACAATTCAACAACACCTCATCTACTGATCTAAAATTAATTGAAGTGAAGATGACTAAGGGACATTTACACTCAAATGTTTATGGCAGCATTACCCACAGTACAGAAGATGTGATAGTAACCTGCTTGTCCATCAAATGGCTGAGTGAGTAAATCAAGTGTAAGAATGCACAATGAAATGTTAATCAACTTTCACAAAGAAGAAAGTTGCACCGTTTGTGAAAACATGGATTAGTTTCAAAGGCATTAGATAATCACAAGACAAATACTGAATAATTCCACTTAAAAGAGGTACCAAAATAATGAGAGTCATAGAAGTAGAAAGTATAGTCACAGCTTCCAGGGTCTTGAGGAAGGAGGGGATGGAAGGTACATTTCAATGTATGTAAAGTTTCTCTTACACAGATGAATAAGCACTCAGAAACCACTGCTCCAGCATTGTGCATATAGCTAACAGCATTGCATTATATACTTGAAATATTGAAGACCGCTCTCATGTAATTTTCAGCATAATAAAATAAATTTATATTTTTAAAATTCCAGTCACATCATTTATTTCACACAATACTAGAAACTCTAGATTTCATAATGAGACGCTCTTTAAAAACACAGAAATCCACAAGTGGAGTATAAGGATGATCCACGTTCGTACCCTCTAGAGTTGATCATTTTTTAACATTTTGTCAACAATATTTTGTTACAATATCACACAGCAATTTACCCATCGCTTTTATTCAGTGATATGTTTAGAAATCAGTGCTCACACTTAGCATTCTAGTTCATTTCCTGCAACTGCAATAACTGAGTTCACAGCATAACTACATAAATGTCTTATCTGTCTGCTTTCCTGTTCTTCTTGCAGCTACTTTTGTTTCTCTCTAAATGTTTCTGCAGAGGACATACTTCATCAAGTGTTCTTATCAAGGTACGAGAGGATATGTGCATAAAGGGGAAAAGTCATTTCAAACTTGTATAATGTATATGCATGTGAAAATATATAAAACAACATGTCAAATTTTCAGATGAAACAAATTAGGAAGGGAGAAGTTATATAATGTGTGGCAAAAGTCAATCTCCATAAGTCACAAGATGAAAAGCTAGACCATAATAATGAAAATAGAATTTAAAAAAATCAAGATGAGATCTTGCATGTGGTTGAATGAATTAAATGCCTGTTGCACACAGATAAATAGAACTTCACAGCAACTCACTTGAAAACAAACGTCTGAGCCATTAATTAATCCTTACCTTTCTGTGAGTCAAATATGACATTATCCAAACCCCCAAACTTTATATTTATACAGTTACACTAATAGAAGTAATAAATGTTAGCTCTAAAATTCTGGTTAAAAAACAAAGCTGGAACATTCAAACAGCCATAGTAACATAAGCAGAAGAGGAAGCAACCATTTTGCAAACTGCATGGTCAAGAGAAATAGACTGGAGAAAATCTGGGAGAATTAAAACAGGGCTTCAAATGTTGCTCAGCTCTCACTCAACCATCTCGCATCAGTGTATCTCTGCCTGATGACGTCTCCTCCAAGTCACCAACTGCACACTCTAACCCTGGCCTCAAACTGACCTGTGATGCGTTAGCTTCAAGAGCCCCCAAGGAAGGTCTCGGCTTAGCCTAGCATGGGTCTTATGACCACGTCTTTGGCAAGTCATGATGAAAATCCCCTCTGGAGTCAACGTTTCTCTGATTTCAATGACTTTCTTGGAACCCTGCCTTGATCCCAACCATCACACTTAGGTTGTGATTAATATCCATAGACAGCAAGTTTCAGATACATAAGACATATAAACTAAAACACGCATGTAAACTATCATATACACAAATTAATATTCTTCTCAATGCACTTATATTTTTTAAAATTCATCAATATAAACTCATGGTTCTTTTCTCCAAGCAGGAATCAAGGAAATTATTCACATCACCTGAATGGAGCCTTTGTCATCGTCTCCAGGAGGCAACGCCTTTCTGCGTCACGTATCCAGTCAGTAAAACCCTCACATTCATTGAGCTCTGACTGTGTGCAGCTATATATGTGTGGGTCTACACTAAATGATTTATCATCTCCCAGGTCCAACAAACTAGGAATAGCCAGAAAAGATGGATAATATACACCCAGAAGATGTGATTGTTGACAGTTTCTGAGCCAGAGACTTGGTCACCAGTACATCTTGAGAGACTCAGTGCAACCCAGAGAAGAAAAGGTGTTTAGAAGAAACTAGATTTCCTGGAGAATATAAAGGGATAAAGGTACTTGAGAGAGGGGGGAGGAAAGCAGGGAAAGAAGAAACTAGATTTCCTGGAGAATATAAAGGAATAAAAGTACTTGAGAGAGGGGGAGAGGAAAGCAGGGAAACAAAGATGGAAGAAAGGAGGGGAAGGGAAAAGAAGGAGAGAGAGAAAAAAAGAGAGACCTAAGATAGAGGCTTCCACTTGGAAGACTTTACCAGGTATTAGACAAAAGGGGCCTGAAGATAGACCCAAGAACAGAATCATACACAAACCCTAAAATCCCTGATAAATCCAGATTCTCCATGTCACAGATTGTTATTCAGTTCACGTTGAGTGGTATTTTGTAAATTACAGCTTTAGTAATTTTTGAGCTAATGTAGCACAGCCTTTTTCCTCTCGTTTTATGTATATTCTCCATCTAAATCCTCAGTTTAGCCCAAGGAGTTAGGAATTGTTATTACATCTTTAATAATGAAACCCAGAGATGTCAAACGGTCTGAGAACGACCACACAGTGTCATGATATGAACCCAGGGAGTCAGGCTTCGGAGTCAGCTAGTCAATTTGTTCTACTGATTCTCAAGAGAAGAAAGGAAACTGTGAAGTTCACTGGGTGGCTCTGATTAATTCATTGCTGAAGTAGCACTGAGAAGCACTGTAAGGAATTACGTTCTGCAGGACTTAAGGGTAAAACTGTATTATTCAGTGTTCAGCACACAGCATATTGCTCAATCCATACCAGCCAGGACTTCCGAGACAATTTGCATGGGAAGTTTCCTGGGCCTTTTACAACAGGAAAAAGTAGTGCAAAGTGAGTGACTAGGTCCATGTTTCCAAAAAAGTCACAAAGTAGTAGATGTCTCAGCACTGTCCTATTGCCCTGCCCAGCTCCTCAAATCTGTGGCTTAAAATCATCTACTAAAGCATACTGCCTTATTAATAAAAATGACATCCAACCACAGGGAATGGGTTCCAATAAGTTAGCTCATGGAGCCTTAATGCAGTGGGGGGGGCACTTCGTCTTTCCCCAACTTAATGTGCCAGACTTTGTTGACGTCCCATGGAAGCCCATACCTGTTGGGAGTATAGATGTTGGGAGGTAGGCTGTGGGGGAGGCAGGGGATCAGGAGGAGAACTGTGGATGGAATGTAAAATGAAATAAAAAAAAGAAAAGAAAAAAATGATACACTCAACTCCTTTCTTTCAGTTCATCTTTTTTTTCTGATTCCATCTTTTTTTTGCCATGGAAGATTGAGAGGATATGAAATTCAAACAGCTTTTAAAGCACTGGTAATTTTTTTTCTTTGAAAAAAGATTTTTAGAGGGACCAGCTGACAAAAGAGGATAGCAGGAACCGGCAAGAGTCTCAGCAGGAAAACAGGCTTGCTCTCAAGCCCGACGACCTGAGTTCCCTTCTCAGGACCCTTCCACATAGTGGAAGAGGAGACTCAACCATGACAAGTTGTTCTCTGACCTTCCCGTGTTCACTATGGCATGCCTCTGCTCACATACATGTACACACACAACAAACAAATGAACAGAATTGTCCTAATTAGCATTCTTATTGCTGTGATGAAATACCATGAACAAAGCAATTTGGGTAGGAAAGGGCTTATTTGGCTTATGCTGCATCATTACTGTTCATCATCCAGAGTAGCGAAGTCAGAAACACAAACAAGGCAAAAACCTGGAAGCCGGAGCTGATGTGGAGGCTATGGAGGGGAGCTGCTTACTGTCTTGCTCCCTCTGGCTTACTCAGCCTGCTTTCTTATAGAACCCAGGACCACCAGCACAAAGAGGGTACCACCTACAATGGGCTGGGCCCTCCCACATCAATCACTAAGAAAGTGTCCTGCAGAGTTGCCTATAACCTGAGCTTATAAAGGCATTTTCTCAGTTGAGGCTCCCTCCTCTCCAAGGACTCTAGCATGTGTCAAGTTGACATAAATCTACCCAGCACAATAATAAACAAAACTTTAAGAGAATAATAGATGCCAGCAATAATCTATTGTCCCTGATCTTTGTGGGTTTGGAAGGATTGCATCTCCCCCTGTTGACATTATGGTATTATGATTAAGCACACGATCTTAGGGTCAAAATACTCCTATTTAATCTTACTTCTGCATTTTACTAGGTGAGTGACCTTAAGCCTGATTTGTTCCTTTTAACTAGCCTTTTCCATTTATTCTTTTTAACTAGAAATAATAATAGCACTAAATTTGAGGGTGATACCGATTCCAAAAGTGTTATAAAGCCATGTACAATTGGGACAGGGATGTAACTCAGCGATAGAGCACTTGTCTACCATTTTCATGGTTTTAGGCTCGATCTCCAGCATTAGGAAAAATGGACATAATAAGCACAATGAACAACATATCAACACATCCATTAGTGGTGAGCCAAGATGCTAGGGAGATGGCTCTGTCAGTAAAGTGCCCATCACATAAACATGATGAATCCAGATCTTCAGTATTCATATAAAAACCCAGGATCCATAGAGCTAACTCCACAGGTAGGATCACTTGCTACTGCAGAGGATGTGTATTTGGTTCCCAGTTCCCACAAGGCAGCTTACAACTATCTGTAGCTTGTGTTTCAGGGGCTCTGATGCCCTCTTCTGGCTTCTGAAAACAATACATATATATATACATGTTGGTAATCACTCATATAAAAATACAAATAAAATTAACATTTTGTTTTCAATGTAGAGGTCAGTGAAATAGCCTTAGTAGATAGAGGTGCTTGCCACCTGGCCTAATGGCCTGAGTTCGATACCTGGGACCCATGTGTTAGATGGAGAAAACTGACTCCTGCAAGTTGTCCTCTGATTTTCATGACCTCCACACCATATATGCATACTATAAAGACCCTGTACTAAATAATAAAGTGGAGAGCAATAGAGGAAGATGTCCTATGTTAATCTCTGGTCTTCACATTCATGCTCACACAGGTGTGCACACATATAAACCCATATGATGCACACACTATTTCTAAAATGATGAGGCAAGATCACCCCAGGTAGAGCTTGGTTAATAGAATACAACTTAAGAGCTTAGACTTGCATTTTGCTTGTCTAATTATTTATTGTTTGATATTTTACTATATCATATTTGATGGAATGTTTCAGGATTAAATAAATCTTTTGTAAGATTTATTTTTATTTAATGTGTATTATTATTTGCCTATATATGTACACACATATATATATACACACACTTACATACATACATGCACTATATGTGTGCCTAATATATGCAGAGGCCAGAAGAAGTAATAAAATCCCTTGTAACTAGAATTATATATGATTGTGAGCCACCATGTTGGTGTTGGGAACCAAATCCCAGTCCTCTGCAAGACCAACAAGTGCTCTTAACATCTGAGCCTTCTCCCAGGTCCTGGAATTAGACAAAATTAACCTAAATCCTATTTCTGGGCCTTAATAACTGCCTAGACTTGGGAAACCTGCTCTGAATAATGGACACCATGGTTTCATCACCTGTAAGCAGGGAAGGACAGCATTACTGTTTGCATCCACATGCTGGGATAATAAAAAGCAGCCATCCTTTCATTGCGAAGCATGAAGCCTCAGACAAGGCATGCAGCAAACTTAGTGAATATTGTCTAGACTTAGAGCTCACAGATGTTATTTCCACAGTAGCTTCCTGTGCAGGTCCGAGCAGAGTGCATAGTAGTCTCGGTTCTAATATGAATGCAGCTTGGCCTGAGTTCCTCCTGAGTGTACAAGGAGAACCTTAGCCGTTTGCAATTTCAGAGCTCAGACCTTACCTAAAATCCATTCAGCTAGACAGTGAAAATACCATTTTTTTCCTGCCCTGAACTAAATTTGTCTTTTCTTCCTTTCTCTATGACTGAAAGGCTCCCTTGCCCTTCTTAGCCAAAATGTCATTTGGTTTCCTCCCTGCCCTTTCATGCCTAAATCCTGAAGAAGAAAAAAAAATCTGTTTTCCCAGCAACCTTTGCCTTCAGCTAACTGAAAGTGAAGAAAGAGTTCCCTCTCTTCCTCCAACACTGATTTTTGACTTGTAATTCCATTTCCACAAAACCACTGGCAGTAATGCTGATATACAATGTAAATAATTCATTAGAAATATGTATTTGTTTGATGTTTACACACTCGCAGTGTGTCTGCAAAGTCTATTATATCAATCAAGGGAATAACAGGACTCCTGCTCACCGAGCGTGAATGGAAAATCCTCCTCTCTAAATAGGTAAAAATTTAAGGGCCATGCAGATCAACCTGGAAATGTTGAACGCTGAAGCAGCAGGGGACTTCCAGGTATATATATTTTAACACTCTAAGTTTATAAATGTGGAAAATAAGTCCCAGAGCACTGCAACACAGCCACAGCAGACCTTACAGTACTCCAGATTTGAGAGCCCTGACGCCAGGAAGGGAAAAAAACAAGAATGGCAAAGTGACATAAATGCTGGCTAACATTCAAGATGTCATATGGCAATCATCACCGTCAGCATCTCAGCAACAAACAGCAATATAACCATGTCAGTGATGATCTTGGCACAGAGGACCCTGTTACATAAATAGGAGGGCAACCTGCCCTGACCAATACTTTGAGAATCATGCCAGTGTCGATGACCGGGCAATGTATTTTTTGACATTCTAGTACTTGGTGGTACATTGTCTGATAAGCTTCACCAGCAAGCACAGAGCCCTAAATTTGCTAGGCCCAGAATGTAAATCCATGTAGCTGAGACAACGCTCAGAAAGCATAGGGTTTAGAAGACACAGTGCAGGGAACACGGGAAGAACTGGTACTCCATTATCCTCTCTAAGCTGGGCTGTAGAGAAAGCCTCCAGGGGCTGGGAATATAGGCGAGAACATTCTGTGGGCAGAGTAGCACTCACTTGGAAGCAACATGGATTTGACTAGAGCGAATGTGAAGAGAGCCCTCAAGAAGTGGACGAGGGCAAGCACTTATCATTCTTGAAGAAGCACTATGCCCTGGAAATCAGAACCTAAGGACATTCTGTCCAAGGTCTACACTAGACAGAGTGGAGAATGAGTGGGACTTAGCTAAACACCAAGAGGAAGAGGAAGGTAGAACAAAAGGGAATCAGAAGAGGAAAATAAGAATGGTTTTGCCAATTAATTCAGATAAATAAGGCAGAATTTAGACCAATTCTACTTTCCTTGCCAATGATTCTATGAAACCAGCCTTATTCTGACACCAAAGCCACACAAAAACATTTTAAGAAAAAAGACACTATAGGAGCAATATCACCCTGGAAAGTACAAAATTCTTACAAAATTTAACAACGGAAGCTTATGCTATTTTATATAATAGGGCTATTGATCCAAAATGCCAGCCAGAAGGAGGAAAGTCAAGAGCAAGGTAGCAAGATGGATATACAAGAAATGCAAGCCCAAACAGCATTGGAAACAAGTGATGGGGGAAGTTACCGAGCACGCAATCCTATTGGTCAGCGCTTTCCCAAAGTCTCTCAGCAGCCTGCTTCATAAATATCCTCAGATTGGGCTCTCTAGGAGCAGAAGCTCAGTCAGGGATTCTAGAACAGGGGGCTTACAAAAGAGCAGCTCTCCTGGGAAAATAAATGAGGGAGAGAGGAAGGAAAGAGAAAAGGTAGAAGCTTAACTAGATAATACTCCCAAAAAAAATCTGCCCGCGCCCAAATAAAAACTGCCCGTGCCCAAATAAAAACTGCTCGCGCCCCGCTCCACAGCGTGCTCTGGGGGGAGACACGGCAGTTGTTCCATCTTGAGGCAAGGGGGTGGGTATCATTCGTATTTTGCATCTGTCAGATAGTCAGTGCTCCTGCAGGAGAGGAGATGTCATCTCCCAGTATGCCTGGGTGAGACGGATCTCGTAGACCAAGGGTAACTAACTGTTTGCCAAGGCCAGCAAGTGCACTCTCCTGGATTCAACACTGTGAGTTGAATGAGGATGAGGAAGGAGGTACAGGAGAACTAAAGCGGCATTACAACTTACTGAAGAGGACTTTGGACAGCCACCTTATCCAGAAAACCTGGGTCCGGACTGAGTCTGATAACATGGATGTTGTAAGAAGGAATAAGGATTATCCAGAAACAATTTCAGTGGTAGAATTGGGGGGGTCTATTCGGTTTGTTGTGTATGGGAGCCAGGGATAGCAAAGGAGCACTTATCTGATAGACATAAGAAGTGTAGGGTCTGAATCAAACCCAGGAGACTGGGAGGAATTCTGGAGGCCATTGTCAAAGACAACGATAGTAAGGAAAATGGTAGTTGTGGGCCCTATGGATTCAGCCTGGGCACATTCAGTTTGAAGAAGGGATGAGTAGCTCCTACGTCCCATACCCAGAGCCCAAGGGGAGTTTAGGGACCTGCTAAACAAAGAGGAATGGAGCCAGAGTCAGGAGGGAGGAGGAAATTAAGTAATCTAGCGTACTGGTACTTGCCCTCCTCGCAGTACTGCAGTTTTGCTGCCTTGGGTTGAGTTTCCAAATGCCTTTGGTGGGAAGGACTAAGGCACAGGTCCCATATGGAAAGACGGTGCTGGTGCATGACAGCAGAGACAGCAAAAACGGTAAGAGAGAAAGACTGGCAAAGAGGGCATTCAACAGTCACTCATCTAGGTGACAAGGCCTGAGGGAATGGAGTCCCTCAGGTAATCTGTGTAGCACCCGTTTCAAATGTCTCAGGCTAAGAATGGAACACTGAAGCTATTTTTCCTGCAAGTGTGAAACTCCTTGAGCTGTATATCAGAGATCCTCAACTGCACCTTATGCTGAAGGCCAGCAGAAGTGAGATTGTGGGTAGGGAACCATGCCCACCTTCCTGGGGCACTCCCACCCACTGAGGTGGTAAGAAGCGTTATCAGCAGCTCCCATCCCATCCCCCCCACACCCTGCCGCTGTTTTTTACAGGTTGACTTCCCAGGCAGGCATTTTGAAAGGAAAGCTATTTGTTGGCTCCTCTGGTCTCACCTCCCATCCTCCATGTAAAATTAATAGTGTACTCTAGGGACATCCCTCCCATTATCTAGTCTTGGCGAAAAAAGGGACAACAGTAGAAGCAGCCTAAATTCTGCCACATCGATGATTGCCTGTGTGAGCCTCTCTGTGCCTCCAGGGAGCCGTGGCTACTCCCAGTGACTATTAACAGTTCTATCTCTTAACCCCTCGGTCATCCTGCTGGTGCAAATCCCACAGAAGCGCTAGTTCCAATTATTTCTGAGCACCTAGCTACGTTGAATTGGAGCTTATGTTCAAAACTGAGCTTTCCACCAGGGCAAGGACGAGCAAAGAAAGAGGAGTTCAGCAAAGCCCAGGCTACCGTCTAGCATGGCAGGGTGGCAGGAAAGTCCCATATCCAAATCAGCTGGGCTGCTGTGGCCATCAGTCACGTACGACCTAAGTTCTCAGCCTGTACATCAAACCTGGACCCTGCTATCAACATCACACTGGAAACTTGTCCCCAGACGATGCTTAGGGCAACTAACCCTGCAAGTGGCCAAAGTTCTCATTCCCTCAAAGTACTATAATCCCACAACCTAGAATGGAGAAAGGTCAAACAGCCAGCACCGTATTAAAAACATACGGTTCTTATAAGAAACAAGTCTCTGTTCAATTGAATTCTTGAAAGTTTTGGCCAAGTCTCTTACCTGCCAAGTCAAATTAGATGTAGAAATGACAACAGAATACATCAATATTTGTCATTTACTTTGCAGATCTATAGCTATTATACCATTGACAAATCAGGGATATTGTTTCATATTTTAACATTTTCTTTATATTGGTCCAATGTCTGGGGAAGCAGTGATAATCTTCCACTTACATGTGCTTGTTTTTTTTTAAAAAAAATTATCCACTAGTAAATTCAGTTCAGTGCTTACTGTGTTCTCTGTGGAGCCTGAAGCATCCCTGTTAATTTGTGAGTTGCTATTAATTTGCATCTTCCCCGTTATTTTCGGCGTTCCCTTGTGGGCCTCAGCAACATGCTCACATGTCCATTCTCTTCGGATCATCTTTTGACCCTCTTCCAACATCTATTCATTATGAGTGGTGCCCCCTGGTGCTCCAAAGCAGGACTCTGGGGCCCAGCTGCCTAAGTTTGATTCCCATCCTGCCACTTATTGACCGTGCAACATGGAGTAACTTAACCTGGCAGAGTCTCAGGTTGATCATGTATTAGATGAGGATAACAGTGCCTGACTCGTCGGTTGCAGCCTGGCACAAGAATCAAATGTTATCTCTTCTACCGAGGCCTCCTACTCAGCATTTATCTCCTCCTGTGGTCACTGTGGTGCCTTGAACTTTGTTTAGATCTTGGAAACTTTTCTTGGAGTGGATGATCCAGTATAATTGAAGTGTAAGAGCAATAAAATGGCAAGTCTTTCTGGGAGGCCGGGGGGGGGCTAGGATAGGATATATTTCATAGTCAACTGTGGTCCTCAGCATAGATGGCCTACAGTTCCAACTGTCACGCAGGGAGAAAGTAAGCTGTCACTGTTGGAGGAACAACTCACCTTTTCTACAATGAGGATGAAGCCCAGGCTCCGGGACCACACAGTTTTAGGTGGGAACTCAGTTCAGCTATGGTGCGTCTTGGAGCCCGGCTTGGGGACCTACAGTAACCTCAGTACCAAGGCTCTACACTGTGGCCTTTTTGCTCTTTCCAGGTAGGACGAGCCCCGGTAGCCAACCTGCTCTGAGACTCTGGTCTTTGGGGAAGATTTAGTGGATGGCAAGCCGATCATTCAGCCCTAGTTACTTCCTAGTTCCCTCTACACTTCAGCCACAAGTCCACGGCTGCCGTGAAAATAGCTGATCATGAGAGAGAAATGACCACAATATGTATTCTAAGAAAGGACTCTAGTGATTTTACAAAATGATGAAAAAAATATGCCCCACTATTAGGATGCTAAAGGGTTATTAAAATGTTCTGGCCTTGAATTTTGCAAATGAAACCTCACGCAGGGGCCATGTATAAAATCAGAAAATGTGGGACGAATCTGTGAAGGGGTGTGCCTGACATCTCATCACTTGGCCTTCCCTAAACTCTGAGGCAACTCCAGATTTTGGAGAAAGCAGGTCTCATGCTTATTGGCTTTACATAAAGGATCAAGGCCTTCCACCCAGTAACCTGCTCTGAGGACTTTTTCTCTGGGTGTCCAGAAGTTCTTTGACACTCTCCTCCTATTCCACCTCAACTGAGGTCAAGAAAGACAATTGCAGAGCTTAGCCCAGAGGATAAAGACCTTGAAGCAAACCGATGCTGGTACCTAGTATGGATTGATGGACAGAAAAGATAGAAAAGCAATGAGGATAGGATGTGAGATGATATTCGTAGAGAAAAATTACAAACTAAGTGGATTACAATCCCCCAGCCTTATGAAGTTCTCCAAAAAGAAAGTGAGACCTGCTTTTTGAACTAGAAAGAAAGTAGATTCCTGGTGGAATTATCTGAGGCAGCCCAGTGATTGACTCACTGCAGGCTGTATGAGTCATAATCCCCTATGGCGTGTGCCACCAGGTTCACTTTTCAAACTAGCCACTGTATCCTAACAGGCCACTGGATTTCACAAAGTGGCTTTTAATAGGTCACTGGATTTCCCAAAGGGTCTTCTAACAGGCCACTGGATTTCCCAAAGGGGCTTCCCCTTCTACGTGGTTTTGAGGTTCTGCTGTTTCAATTAAGCAAATAGCAAATACTGAGTGGATAGGATGTCCTACCCACGTCATAGAGAAGCCTAATACCACAGAGTGCTTGCAGTCTGTGTTTGCATGAAGCCTGAGGAATAAGGAACACAGAAAACTATCCTAAAACTCTTTCCTCATGGAAAGAGCCTCTAGATGCTTCACAGAAAAATGTCCCTTAGTCAAAGAGATCAAGATTTTATCAGGACTGATTTTGACCAACTTTAATATCAGATTGTACTACAAACCTTTGAAAGCTGGGCAGCATCCAGGAACCACCATCCATGAGCTAACACGCTGTCCAATGCTTTAGAAATTGTTAGAGGGAGTAATATCTACATATTCATGTATGCACACACACAGACATGTATTTTTATTATTTCTATAGCTACATATTTCTACAGATAGATATATAAACACATACACACATAAGTTTCTCTCCCTGTACATCACCCCACCTCCTCCCTGTTTCTCTCTCTGAACCAAAGAAAAGATCCCTGTGTCTTTTTCAGTGTTCACGTCAGCAATATCACAACCCAGGTCCACTCAAATATTATTTCATTTCGTGGGGAAATATAGCTGTTTGACCCTTTTCATGGTCTTGATAAGAACTCCAACTGCTCCAAGTTAACCTGTACCTTTTTATCTGGTACACACGATTAAATTCTAGTAATAAAGAGAGCCCCTAAAATAATGGGTTTATTGCTCAACATTACACACTGTTGCATCATCTCTAATACTCCAACACAATGATGTTAGTTTCATATCCTTTTTCTCATTGTCTAGAAATACTCAGATCTTCCATTTTTCCCTTGAATTATCTTTGCCGTATTTTTGGTTTCCTCAGTAATGAACAGAATACATTTTGACATGAATTCATTATATTTTCTATGAAAGCCTTTTCTCTAACTTAATTTGAAAATTATACTTTGAAAGTAGGCAGCTACTTACATACTCTTTGAGCCCCTTAGCTTGCTTCAAATGCCTGGACACTCTACAAATCTCCTGCAAATATCTCTCAATGCTGGAAATCTCCATATTGGAAACTCATTGTGGAGCCAAGTCTACCATGTCATAGCCCCTTAGGTGACTGATAGAATAGATCATAAGGGCATTTACTCATTTGGGCTCTGTGGGAACAGACTCACAGGAGAAGGCATCATGAAGAAGCAGTGGGGTCCAGAGAAGCTGTCCTAGGGAAGGGGGAGAGTAGACATGGCTACCTAGCAGGAGCCAATGTAATCGCCCTGCCACTCAGGGATGGCGGAAGAACGGCAAATACTAAAGAGGGAAACAACACAAAACAATTAATGATTGCACAGTTTTGACACCAAGTTAGTATGTATGGCCCTATTATGCAGAGATGAGTGGAGGAGTAAGGAAAATATGTCTAAATAGTTGGAGGCTGCCCCTAACCCATGGTATTGATCTTATCTTACAGACATATCTAACCTGCAAGGACTGCGGGCCAGGTGACTTCAGGGAGACCGCCTGCTCTCTACAGTGTACACCACTGACGTGCAAGGGCCAGAGACCACCATTCCTCTACTTTCCTTTGACAAAGACTTTGACAAAGTCACGTGCAATCTGCTTCAAAGAAACCTCTATTTGGAAATTCACAAGCTCTCCGACCATTGTCCTCCTGAGAGTGTTATGACTTACTGTGGAAAGTCACCCTGGTTCCTTCTTTGCTATAGTCAGAGGGCCTTCCTTCCAGTTACATTAGCTACAGAGCAACTAACTGAGCAGGCAAATCACAGGTCTAAAGTCAGGGCTTCGTGCCTCTCCCATCCGCAGGCTGGATTGCGCACTAAACTAAAGTCAGCATTTTCCAGATAGTTCATCAGCAATAGTAGGAGACATCTCCAGCAAGGTCATTGAACCCCTAATGCAATCATGTGTGTGAGTGCCCACAGTCAGGCTGAGCTAATTTAACATGAAGTCATCAGAGATAAGAAAAATCCGCTGGAGTCATAAAAGCGTACACATCAGGGAATCTGCCCCGGAGGAAAGCGAAGTTTATTGGGAAGTGAAGGGAGTGGACCAAAACGATTAAAAAAAAAAAAACGTGAACCAGAGAATGAAATGAAGATTTTATAAGAAGTTAAGATAAATAATAGAACAACTCTTTCTCTAGTGCAAAAGCGATAAGAAGTCAACTAAGGACTCAGCAGGATTTTGCCAAGAGATGAAGGAAAGTTGCTTGCCAAAGGAGCTCAGCATTACTGACAAACAAATGGATGGATGAATGCATCTTTTCCACGTTCGCCAAGGAGAAAGGCATGCTTAGCCAAGGCAGAATGCTTTCCTGAAGAAAATGAAGTCACTGGGCACAGATGTCTCCAGAATAAAAGGAATCTAAAAGTCAGCTTGGAAATATTAAAGTCAGGGATTTCCAGGGCTAGAGAGGTGATGTAGCAGTTAAGAACACTTGCTACTCTTCCAGAGGACCCAAGGTCAGTTTCCAACAATACCCATATCAAGTGATTCACAACAGTCTGCAACTCCAGATGCAGGGGATCTGACACTTCTGGCCTTCACAAGTTCCTGACTTTATATGCAAATACCCACAGATGTACAAACCTACACATAATTAAAAACAATAATAAAAATGAAGTTTGAAATGTTGGAGATTTCTGCTGCTCCCAAGAGCCACAATGAGAAATGCAGTAGCTTGTCAAAGTCTCAGTTCCAGAAGACCAGGGACCAGGCACTGTCTCTGAGAGCAAACCTTTCCATAGTATACAAAGACCCTACTGATAAACCTGGATGTCCAAACCAGATATAAACTCCCTCACCCATTTCATTACTTCTCTTTCATTCATTTGCTAATTCTAAAACTAGTGTTGGATTAAACACTTGTTTTAAGACCAAAAAGAGCAAATAAGAAAATTTGGAAAAGGATTTAGCACCCAAAACCTGCATGCTCGGTTCTTACGCCCAACTAGGCACCATAGTCATTTTTCTTTATTCTGGCCCCATGAAGCCCACATGTCCTAGTTCACTAATAGGTCTTTAGAGAGTTCACTAAGTATTGGGAATATATTAATCTCATATAATATAGAAATTTAAATTTCAAATATTCTTTAAAAATGAAAAAGAGAGGAAAGACTGGAGAGATGACTCACGGTTAAGAGCACTGGCCAGGCAGGATTTGGTTCTCAGCATTTACAAGGTGGCTTGCAGCCATCAGTAACTCCAGTTCCAGACAAAGCCTATACCTCTTCTGGACTCTGGGAGCATCAAGCACACAAGTGCACATACACACATGCAGGCAAAACACTCAAATATATAAAATAAAAATAAATCAAGCCAGTGAAGCAGATGTGATTATCTCCTCAGGTAAGAACATGAGACCCGCAGAAAAATAAGCCTGCAAGCGTACATAGCCAGCAAATAGCTAGCCAATGCTTCCTCTTCAGCAACGCAGGGCTGTTGCCAGGAAGCAAACACTGAGGGTGTTTCCCATTGCTGCTCCCTTTCTCCCCTGTCCTCCCCTTTTGCATCCATCTTACTAGAAATCTGCACAACTTAGGGTCTATCTTCAGCAGAGCAAACGCTGGCTGACAGAGGGGATTCTGGTCTTTAGATTAAGTAGCAGTCTGAAACTAGGTGAGAAATTCATTTCCTTTTTTGTTAAATGTTGTCAAAAAGATGACAATACCATTATTCACCAATTCCACTGCCAACACGTAAGAAATGTTGCTTCCCAGCATTAAAGAAAGTGCCAGGAAATGGACAACTTCAAGTCTTTCTGGTAAAGGAGGCTGATGCTTCCTTTCTATAGGATAATTTATTGGCATACATCAAGAGTTTAAAACTTCACAGCTTAGTAAATTTTTTGATCCAAGGATTTTCAAAAATCTTCATAAAAAAAGAAGAAAGGATGTGAGTCAAAGTACACAGTAAGATAAGCCAATATATACTGAAAATACCTTTTGTATCTACACAACACATTTTATATATATAATATTGCATATATTACATATATGATAGCAACTAGCAGAAGCCAAACATTTAGTTACGGAGAACTGAAAAAATGTATTTTGTCTACACCTAAGTTACTATGCAGTTATTTTAAATTCTGCTGCAAGAGAAATTCAGCACCGTGGAATGATCATGATACATTATACAGTGTGATTTCACTCTCATTGTGTTTTAAAAAACACATCTATATCAGGCATGGATTTGCTCTTTCCATGCAGGTGCAAGAACTATCACATTTCTTCTTTATTCTAATTTAGTTAAAAGCTGACTTAGAACCCCATGCTCCTTGCTGAAAGGAAGTACCCTGTAAGGAACAGTTGGGGCTCCCACACACATACAATCTCTATTTAGAACACCCTACTACCTGGAGTTGATCTAGTACTAAAAAGAGGATGAGCTCCCTGCTCTGGTCAAGGTCATTGCTTCTGCTGCCTCAAAATAAAGCTTGATAATGATGAAGGTTGTAGTTGCCGAGACACCCTGGTAGCAATGGCCTTCTTACGGCATGACTTGTGTTAGTGTCCTCCCAACAGTGGCGGCTGGAGTTCTCTCCCTGGAGATTTCCCACTGCTGAGATGCTCAGCTCAGCATGAGTGACAAGCACAAATCTCTGAGCCCAGTGTAGCTACGACTGTTCTCTTCTCAGCCTCTCAGACGTCTTCGTCCTCTCTTGGAAGACCGCTCCACTCTTTCTATATCAGCTGCAGACTGCCTTGCAGGGCACTTCTGCTCTAATTCCATGAGAAGTCTAGTATTCTGAGTAAAGACCTTGGTTGACTTGTTCTTCCATGACCTCATGAACCCAAATCAATTATTAGTTTCCATTCAGCAAATCCGATTTATATGTGTCTACAGAGAGAGGATGCACCCCACACAGAGATGAGCTTAACCCCACACTCTAACACAAATGGCTTTTTTGGTTTCTGTTTTGACAAAAGCATGCATACATGTGTTGAAACAGTAAAATGAGAGCAAGTTGGCATAAACAACAAGTAAATAAATAAGCAAATAAATAAATGTTAAAAATAATAAAAAAATAAAAGTCAGTGAGATATCTCATCAGGTAAAGGCACCTGCTACCATATCTGATGACCTGCATTCAACCCACAAAACTCACATGGTGGAAAAAGCAAACCGAGTCCCTCAAGCTGTCTTCTGACCTGCATTTGTCCACCACATTTTCCTTCACAAAATCTTCCTCACAAAGTCATGGCTTCCATGACTCCAACATAGCCCAGCCTTGGATGTGGGATCAGAATTCCCAGGAAGAAGTGGGGAGGTGAAGTGGATGAGAGCACTAATAAACCGTGTCTGGTAGCTTTTTCCTCGCCCTGGATTCATCTAACTCTGGAACTCCTTGTGTTTGCTCCTAAATGCAAGGATTATTCGACCCAGATGGATGGAAGCAGTCCTTGCTCCTTTTCTCGTGTTTCCCTTTGTCACCCTGGGATGGGGAACAGTATTTTTAGTAGAAAAGAGCAATCCTGATGCAACAAGATGGCCAAGAAATGAGCTAATATGCTCGCTATTGGCTCCATGTGCAGTTCTTGCTTCCTGCCCTGGCTGGGCGTGTCCTTGGTTTGAGAGCATGGGCAGAGGCAAATGGCTATGCTTGGAAAACACGGAGCCTCTGTTAACTGTGTCCAATAGTCCATCCACATTCAGATAGATATAAAGACGGCCTTTTGGCTTAAAGTCACAGTCACAATAGCCAAATATTCCACTCTTCCTCCCCAAACTCACACTGTTCCAAATATGAACTGATTATTGTGGTGTTGCTCAGGGCTAAGTCTTTAACTAGCTCAATAGGTATTGAGTACTATACATGACAATCATTATACTTCTTTCTCTTTGTAATAAGAGAGTCTAAATCAAAATTAGCATTATAATGAGTCTCCTTGTTTCTCTGGGTGACTTTTTGTATGCCTAGAATGTGAGCCCTGAGATGTCAGCAACTAATACCTTTTCATCACTTAAAATTCACTGTTGAAATTAGGTAATTAATTAATTGTTGAGTCGATAAAATAATCAATTTCCAACAAAAACGTGTTAGCTGACTGTGGCAAGAAGAACTAAATTTGTGCAATGCAAGTATCTCGGGTTTAACAGAGTCAAATTTGGGTTTATCTGCCAAATTTTAGTATCCCGATATAAAGGAGAAAATACTTATCCGACAGAATCATGACGACTCAGTTCACAAGCATGAAGTGCTTGACATACTTAATACACGTAAGGTACCTGGGTCTTTGGTAATGTGTCAGATGTTAATGTATCACTTTTATTTGCTGTTTTCAAACCTTAGTTCACAGTTTCTACCATTTGGAGGTTTCAGTGTGTTTGAGGCTTGGTCCTGAATGTAGTCATGTAGAAAACGTTTCTCTCTCTCTCTCTCTCTCTCTCTC